>SNQJ01S0045413.1:49301-61094 GCA_010110895.2 Picea sitchensis | reverse complement strand
AATATATAAATTAAAAAATAAATAAAAGACAAAACCTTAAACCCTTTTAACAAAAATGAAGCCCCCATTTGTGTATGCATATCGCCGCGTGATCCATACCCTGGCCACATCCCTGTACTATGCACTAGATTCCCCACGTGATTAGAGTGTGCATGCGACCTCTATGAGGAGAAAGGGTATAGTCTGTGAGGAGATCAGGAGCACGCGAGTCTGCGAGGAGAAAGGGTATAGTCTATGAGGAGAGCAAGGGGAGCAGGTGAGTTTGCGAGGAGAAAGGGGATAGTCTGCAAGGAGAGAAAGGGGAGCATGCCAGTTTGAGAGGAGAAACGGGATAGTCTGCAAGGATACCAAGGGGAGCACGCCAGTCTGCAAGGAGAAAGGGGATAGTCTCATGCGAGGAGAACAGTGAGGAGATAGTCTGCAAGGAGATAGGGAGGAGATAGTCTGCGAGGGAGAGATAGTCTGCACAGAATCTATGGAGCACCAAGAATGGTGAGTACCCTATAAAAATTAGCATTTGAAGTCATTACAGATGAACATTCTAGCTTTATTGATTCATTGTTTATATCCTATAGTCTATTATAGGTTTTCTTTCATGTGTTGTCTCCATCATTGCAACTATTTTCTCTTTATTTTCCTCTTTTAGTTCACCATTTCTTAAAATAGGTTGTTCAACTTTTGTAAATTGCGTGACAAACCCCAACCTAATTTCCCATTGCTCACAACTTTCATATGGTGTAGATCTAGGTACTTTTTACAACCATAGTTGATGATTTTCAATAACTCTCATGTTCTTCCCTACCATTGCAATAGCCCTACTAGTAACCCATTTGTTGTCACAACTTGTGGAAACCACCATGTTTGTAGAACTATCCACCATAATCCCATGTCTTTTCCTTGTAGGTAGTTTTTGTGGTTTGTCAAACCTAGGTTTGGTCCTTTGTTTATTTTCTTTTGTGATTCTCAATAGTTATTTGGGATCGTGGTGCATCTCCTTGCTCTCTTTGGACTTGTAGCATCCAAGCCTCGTGTCCCTCGTCTTCCACCCCTCTTCATACTCTTGACCTCCTTTTTATCCTATTCAAACTATTTTTTTCCCTCGACCTAATTTTAATCCTCTTGATCCTTCCTTTGGCCTTGCAATATCTCTACTACCTCTTATCACCCCTTATTATCCTCTCAATCCTCCTCTTGGCCTCTCAGTTTTCCTTAAAACTCTTATTCCTCCTTTTTGGCCTCTTGTCCTACCTTCGACTCCTTATGGCCCTACTCCTTTTTCCTTCTCATAGTAGTCTTTTTTTTGGGACATTCCTAGTGCTCTTATGCTCTTGTTTATTATTTGGCTAGAGTGAGGATTTTCTTTCTTGTATCATCTAATTTCCTCAAGTGTAGTGTGCTTCATCAATGTTAGGTTTGTTCGAATTAAGAGACATATATTCATTGTTTTATTTTCCTCGAAAGGGTGGAAGGTGGGGAAACCCGTGAGTTTTTGTAGTTGTATCTATTGAAAAGAACCCTATTGGTCATCTAGTTTCTAGTTCTCTCCTTTGTTCTCCAATGGGTTACTAACAACACAACAAAATTCCTCATCCTTTTTCCATTCGACACATCTTGTATGCTCATTTTCCCTAATGCAACCCTTCAATTAAATATAACATGGAAATAGTTTGGAGGTTACTTAACAAGTATAGCTACAATAGATCTCAATAGTCATTATCAACACTCTATGTCAACTTGCCAACCACAAGTTAGTGTAGGTATGATTCATAGCTTATCTTTATTTCATCTTTTCTACTTGGTTTCTTTGCCACCATATGCTTGTTAGTTGAACTTTGATTGAACGCTTGGTTGATTACATTTAGCCATTTTTTTGTTTTTTTTCCTTGTTGTTTCTCTTGGACCTTTAGATTGCTTGAGCATATTCTTGATTGCTCGTTCCTTTTTATTTCTTGGTTTAATTTTTCTTACTTGTGTGCTTATCCTACACCCCTTCACTATCTATAGTATGTTTCTCTTGTCATGAAATATCCTAACCTTTTGTGATACTTGCTACCTCCCAAACATGCACTTCAAATGTTAAAAAGTCCTTTGAGAAAGTACACTTCTAGGGGCATTTAGGAAGGTTGCCCATTGTCACCTCAACAAATCTTCCACTCACTTTAGGCTGGTTTTTTTTTGGCACTAGGGGGGAAACCTTAGTAAAGAAATTTTTTTGATGTAATCTTTAGAATAAAATGGATGGTGTAATTTGTCAAGGCCAATGCCTATCCAATTAAGGATACTAGATAACAATGTTTTCAACATTGTGTAAGAATCAAAATTAAACCTCAATAATTGTATGCATGCAAGGACTCCTCCAGTTTTCTTGACTCTGTGAGTTTCACTTATCTAGCAACTTCCTCTATGACGATATTCACCTGTATGTAATCCTTACAAATAATACACATGGACTCCACCATTAAGCCTTTTGGATACCAAAGTCTCTTTATCCATACTTAAACATTATGCGAAGCCAGACAAAGAAGGGGGTCTCATAAATAGTTGTCTTTCTTTCTCTTCATCAAATAGTCCTTCAAAATATACACACTAAAGCAAATCATAATTATGCCATTAATCCTATCAACCTTCAACGTCAATTCAGAAAAATATTTACATTATTTGAAGTATTCTTCAAGAAAATGTGTTCAGTATTGAATGTTGATTCTTCAACACTTTGCTACATTTACAATTTTTTTTATCACAATGTCTTTACAATCTTCACAAAGCATTTGCATACACTTGAGATTAGTAGTGAGAGTAATAACCATTCCAATGAGCTGGTGAGAGTAATAGCCATTCCAATGAATTCTCATTTTAAAGTATCTCTTTCAACAGCAAAAAAGTATGACACAAGGATGGATTCCACATGCCATTCACACAATTCCTTATTCAATGATATATTTTAGCCTCTTACCATATGAATTTATCATGGTTGATTCTGAAACCTTGAAAAATTCTAGATTGAGAGCCTTCATTCAATGCTTTTTAGCTAAACTTTCATCTTTTATATTTTCTTGACATTTCTTTTGTAACTCATCAAATTCAGTCCAATCCTTTAAACAGGGATTGAAATGCTCAACAAGGAATTCCATGGCTTCTTGTTCTCCATGGATCAAGAATGGAAAAATATGTTCCACTATCTCATTATCGGCTAAAGGAAGATTGACTAAACCTTGTTTAAACCTATAAATCATTCCAATCTTAAATCATTGTTCCAGCATGGTTGCATGACATTTTCTTGGGATATGGAACCCCAACACTACATAGTGGACCAATGTGCCTAATACTCTAGTTATTATTATTATCATGGTAGGATCATAGAAGGCTTCAATTTACATCCAAAATTTCAAGATTGTAGGATGGACCTGAAACATATCTTAAATTTTGCTTTAGATACTTATCATAGTTTCATAGCTAATAACTCCCAACAAGCAACAGAGTTTCCAAAATCCATTTAATAATTCATGGAGTATACCTCAGTATCATCCACAGGCAAGCTTTTGAACTCATTTTCCTGAAAGAGAATACATTTCTATATATGCTCGCCTTCACAGATCTAGAATCAATACAGAGCCATTCTTAGTATCGCATGTTTGCATCAGGCATGTCAAATGCCAGTAGGTCATGAGATATTCCCAAAGTGAGAAGTGATGGCCTTCAATCTACCATTTACACAATCCTTCTCAATCTCCAGTTTCAACTGCAAGAGGAAGACTAGAAAGCCACGACAACTCAACAAGTTGATCCTGATCCACATTTTGTGGCCCCCAAAAAATCACAATATTTGGTGCATCTTCATCTGGTTTAATGCCTTCATCAAACCTCAAAAAAGTTGATATTGCTGACACCAATACTTGGTAATATCAATACTCATTTCTCCCACCATTCTAGGAAAAATAAGTTTCTTCAGAGGCTCTTCATCCTTATTTGTACGTGACAACCTTCGCAGCCTAGCTCTCATCTTCTTTTTCTGCAATCTTGGGGCCATACCATTTCCTCACACTACAAATCTGAGACATTGAGGCATCCTTACAGATTTCTTCTTCTCTATGTCCAATGTAGGTCTCGTTCCCCTAAGCATGCATGTATGTTTCATCTTCATAATCAACCATTTCAATGGACCCAAATTTTTAAACCTTCTTATGTTATGGGCATCCAAAGATACTGATGGACTGACATTACTTCCAATCTTCTTCTGGGATCTCCCCAAGGTCCTCTTCTTCTTGCAATTGTTCACTGCAGGGGGGGAATTTTGATTATATATTTCCATCTCCTAGAAACTTCACTATTTTGTTTTAGACAAAATAGTGCATAGCATGCACTAAGTTTTGCATTAATTAAAAAAAAAACGTTTTTGCATTGCCATTGTTGCCCAAACAATGCCATGCATATGAATTTAGAATATATGTTAAAAAAAACGTTTTTGACTCTCATGTGTTGCCCAAATGTTGCCACACCAACAGGAATATGAATGTCTGCCCCAGAAAACTTTTTGACTCTTCTTTATTGTCCAAATGCTACCACACCAGTTGGAAATGTAGTCATTAGAAAAAAAAATGCTTTGCTGTTGATAAAAATTTGAGGCTTTGTACAGTACCATGTTTTTTTTTTAAGTAAAAAAGGTGGTGTTACCTGCTATATTAAGTTGACCAAAATAGAGAGAGATATATCTTTACTGTTGCCACCAAATGTGTTGCCATTTTACCGGAAACCAGTGCAGTTTGGGGCACTTGTAACATGTCTAGGAAGATAAGCCAAAACACTATTTCACCATCTATCCTGCATGAAGGAAACCAGGATAGATGGCAATATGTCGTCTTAATTCTGAACAACAAGATTGAAAACCAGACTAAAAAGACAATCTCAAATACCCGGTGACCTGTCGCCATCGCCCTCCTGACACGCGGATTTGGCCTGAATGACAAACGGCTGTGCGCACGTTGGGCATTTTCATTTTGCTGGAGCGTTGGAGTAAGTGTCCAGGAGCAGGTCCAAGCATTGTCCCATGAGGAAGGCTCTGTGCTCCTGGTCTTCCATTTGGCCTCGGAGTTCGAACACTAGATCCATGTGTGCTGTGCAAAGGAGTGGAACATGCATTTTATTTGTTACTGCCTTGCCTGAGGTTCCTTTCTCCACTTCGGCTCGGGCCTCATTCTTTTCCATGGCGGCAATGTCTGTGTGGTGCACCATTACCGCATAGGTTCTTTTCAAGACCTCATCCTTGTATGGCACCTCCTCGACATAGCAGGTTGGTCGGTCTTCCCAGAGCCTCCTCTTTTTCGTGTCTATTGCTTGAGGCTTCAGGGTCTTCGTGATGTTATCTTCTTCGGTTGGGGGAGCTTCTTCACGCCTTTCCCTCAAGTTGCCTCCAGCTTGTGATGCAGGCTCATTTGCATGAATTTCTACTTGCTTGGTGTCTGTGGGCTGCCAATTGTCTAGAGCCGATGGGGTCTGAGCTCTATTATCCATTGCAGACTGAATTTCGGTGCCACGGAGTGCAAGACGGGTGACTCTCTCTCTTTGTCAAAGGATAGAATTTGCCAGTGAGAGTGCTCAATCCATGTGTTTCCTTCTCTTTCATTGAGCAGCATGAGTGTGCCAAGCCGAACCATGGCAAGGCTTTCCTCACTCGCTTGGCATTGTGGAGGAGGAGTGAATAGAAAATGCCCCCGGATTCGATGCGATAGAGATACAGACACACTAGAACTTGCGGTCGGTAGGGAGGTTCAGCACAAGAATGAACCAGCTGTGTTCGGGCCTCCTTGCTATCATATTTTCATGGGACAGCTGCACCTGGCTCCTTCTTAACTTGACCATAATTAATATTTGTAGTGTCGGCTCCTTCGTGGGAGGGAGAAGTCTCTCATCTGTAGGACTATTGTAATGGCCTGCTCCCATTGTTAATACTAAAGAGATGGGGAACGGCTTGCAGAATTTAATCCGTGGTTCAGTGCTAAGTCGAGTGGCCATGTAGGTCTACGTGTCACCCCATCCAGTGCCCAACCATCTCTGCTAGCAAGGTCTCTACATCTCCTCGAGAGATTTGTTTCATCAGAGAGGTTGGCTTGCCAATGTATGAGTTCTAACTTGGTCTCAACTCCCACATTCACCAGGTAATCTGCTACTTTGTTTTCTTCTCGTTTCACATGAGAGGGGATTATGGTGAGGTTGGGGTGGATGATAGCTCCAAAATCTTCCAGAAGTCCTGAGAGCCTCCAGCTAGGAGAGATTCGTCATGGATTTTCTCTGTGCAGGATTTTGGTAATGAGTTGGATGATAATCTGAGAGTCTCCCTCTACTATGACTTGTTGGTGCTGATTGTAGGTAGCAATCTGGAGACCCTGAATAAGGCTTAGGAGATCTGCAACATTGTTTGTATTCTCACCCAGGAAACCGGCCATCAAATGTATAATCTCACCATCGTGGTTCCGAAGGACTAAGACGAAACCTGTCGGTCCTAGGTTTCCCCTAGAGGCCCCATCAAAGTTTATCTTGATGAAGCCTGATGGAGGGGGGGTCCAAATTGTGGGTCTATTGGAATGACTTCCTTTTGCCTTCACTAGAGGGCAGACGTGGATTTTCATATTCCATCCTTTAAGAATATTTTTCTCCTCGGGAACGCATTGAAAATCTTCATGGTTCCAAGGTTTGTTATTGACCATTTCTCGAATTAACTTCTCAACCCACTCCCATGTAATAGCAGGAAGGGAAGTTTTCAAATGGAATATTCGTTTGTTCCTTTCTTTCTAGATTTCCCATAAGGTGAACCTCGGGAGTAGCTGCCAAATGAATTCGAGAATTGGGTTATAGAAGGAGATCGCATCCCAGTTCGCAATTGTATCCCTAATTCTACTTATGTTTCTATTGGAGTGTTTCATGGCTTGGGCCCCCCAGTCCTGGATCTGTTGACTATAATGGCAACTGTTGAAGAGATGTTCCATGGTTTCCTCTTTTTGGTGACATAGGGTACACCTGGAGGGGCCTATAAAGCCTCTTTTTATAAGATTATCCCACATGAGGATGCAGTTTTGAGCTGTGAGCCAAAGCAAAATGGGGACTTTGGGCCATAGGATGCTTTTCCAGATTATTTTCGAGGTTTGATTTTGGTAGTTTCCCTGTAGGTAATAGGCTTCATTAACTGAGAAAATACCTGTAGTAGAGTGTCCCCATATAAGCATGTCTGGTCCCTCTTTGATTGGTATTTTCTGATGGGATGCGCATTCTTGCCAAGTTTGGAGATCCATGTCGTCTATGATCTGTAATTTTGTTCTCTCTATTTTCCATTGTCTCCAGGGTTGGTTCCTATGGGTTGGGTTCCAGAGATCTCTAACTTTCCTGAAGATATTCGGATGGAGCTTCTGTTTGAGAGGGTTGAGATCTTCCAAGTCACTGAGGGGGGGTAGTTGCTACCATGAGTCCTGCCAAAAGAGTGCACTTTCTCCATTTCTTATCTCCCAGAAGGTATGCTTCTAAATGAGAGGACAATTTTGCTAGGCTGTATTCCAGATGTTGGATCCCTGGATATGGTTGTTGAATCTGATTAGTTGGCTGGTATGTGTATTCGGGGCATACTTTTGTTTCCAAATTTGCGCCCAGAGTTCTGTCGGATTTTGTAACCATCTCCACCACATTTTGGCCCCCATGACTTGATTGAGCTTTCTCGGATCTCGAAGACCCATCCCTCCAAACTTTTTGGGTTTGCAAAGTTTATCCCAACCGACCAACGCCCATTTTTTATTAGCTTGGTGTCCATGCCACTGGAAATTTCTTTGGAGGGTCCTGATTGCTCGAATTATCGAGATAGGCATTGCCAGAGCAATGAAAAGGTAGGTGGACAGTGCTTGCAGGACTAACTTGAGAAGCACCAGTCTGGCAGCAATATTAAGAGGTCTAAAGGTCCAATTATTCAACTTGTGGGAGATAGACAGGAGCAGGCTATCCCATGAAATGGAATGCGTCAGCTCCCCTGTGAGGGGTATGCCTAGGTAAATGGAGGGAAGGGAGCTTTTAGAAATGCCTAGAAGTCTAGAAAGATGGTTCTATATTGAAACCGGCGTATTGAAAAAGTAAAGCTTGGATTTGTCCAGGTTTAATAGCATGCCTGAGGCTTCCGTGAAGTCAGAGAGAATGGAGTTTATCTTGGTGGCTTCTCATGTAGTAGGGGTGTTAATTAGTAGAGTGTCATCGACAAACTGGTTGTGCAAAGGTGCCGGATGGATGTTATGAAGGGGCAGTCCTTTGAGGGATCCTTCCAGAATCATCGCTTTGATATAGCGCCCTAGTCCTTCTACCATTAGCATGAAGAGGAAGGGAGAAAGAGGGTCACCATGTCTAATTCCCCTAGTGGGCATGAAGGGCTGGGAGGGTATTCCATTGACTAGGATGGAGAAAAAGGCTGAGGAGGTAAGCTTGAGAACCCAGTTGACCCAGAGTTTATCAAAACCAAAGGATTCCAGCACAAAGTGCAAGTATTTCCAGCTTAATCTATCAAAATATTTTGAGAGATCGAGTTTAATAAGCATACCTAGTATCTTGGTCGTTTTCAAAGAGTGGATCACCTCATTTGCCAAAATAAAACTATCCATGATTTGCCTCCCTTCCACATATCCAACTTGCTCTTTGGAGATAATAAAAGGTAGGAGTGGTTTAAGGTGAGTGGCAATGACCTTTGTGATTATTTTGTAAATGACATTGCAGAGAGAAATTGGTTTGAGCTGCCTAGGGTGAGTAACATGCTCCTACTTGGGGATGAGAGTGAGAAAAGTGGCATTAAGTGCAAAGAGTACTTGGCCAGACATTCTAGATTCTTCTACCACCAGCGAGACCTCTTCCTTAATCAGATCCCAACAGTGATGGAAGAAGTTCGTGGTGAAGCCATCCGGGCCTGGTGCTTTTCCTGGGAGCATTTCCTTTACTGCTAGTTCCACTTCTGTTTGAGTGATGGGCCTTAGGAGTGCTTTGTTCTGCTCAGGGGTGACTAGCATGGGTATGTGTTTCATTATTTTTTGGATTGCTTCTTCCCTGTTCTCGTTGGTCTCTGTAAGAAGGTCTTTGTAGTAGGAATTGATTTCCTCCGCTATTTGGTCATGATCTCTTATAGGAATGCCTTGAGCATCTTATAGTTGAGTGATGCGGTTGATGTACCTATGGTGTACCATTGCTCTATGGAATAATTTTGTGTTTCGCTCACCCTCTTTGAGCCATTGAACCCTTGATTTTTGTCACCAGAGGATTTCTTCTTGCTCTCTCCGTTCCTCCATTTCCACTTGGAGTTGCTCTTCTTCCTTCACTAGATCTAGAGTTTGGCTTCCTGAGATGAAGGTTCTTTGCAGGTCTTTGAGCCTACGTTCAATTTCCTTCTGCTATTGGAAAATGTTTCCAAAAGTGGATTTGTTCCAGCTCTTCAGTTGTTGCTTGAAGTTCTTGAGGCACTGCTAGAGCTTGTACATGTGAGTGCCATGTTCCACTTCAGCCTAGATCACCAGGTATGTGCCAGCTGGTGGAAGTCTGGGTGGGAGAGCCAGAACTTTTCAAAGCAAAAGGGTTTGGGTCTGGGAATAATGCCAAGATCCAGATAAAAGACAATAGGCCAGTGATCCGACCCTGATTTTGGCATTATATTTGCTTCCATTGCTGGGTCACCCTCAATAAGGGTTTTAGCTACCAGAAATATGTCTAATATGCAAGCAATGTGTTGGTGTCCTGTTCTTCAATTGGACCAAGTGAAGATTCCATTTCTAGTTTCCATATCTACCATATTTGACTGATCTATTAGGTTTTTGAACTTACCACTATCCTGCTCCAGCCTTTTGGTTCCGCCAGTTTTCTCTTCCAGCGTCAGGATCATATTGAAGTCCTCACCCATGATCCAATTGGGCATATGCAGAAGGGTTTTGACATGTTGTAGGTTTTGTATGAAGCTTTCCTTTTCTTGTGCGGTCTGTGGTCCATAGACATTTGTGATGGCTCCTTCCTTGGTAGATCCTGTTACCGTGAAATAAGCTGTGAGAGTACCTGTCGTGGAGAAGGTTTGTTGCAGAGTGACCGTGTGTGGGTTCCAGAGAATGGCTAATCCTGTGGAAGCTCCCACTGAATCTTGATGAAATAATTTGCAGCCTCTCCAGCTTCGTTGGAATATATTTTCAGCTTCCTATCCTGCACATTGAGTTTCTTATAGGAGTAAGACATCTGGGTTTTCATCCTTAATACAATCTCAGAGGATCCTCTGCTTGGATCTACCATTAAGCCCTATGATATTCCAAGTAATTGTCTTCATCATGAGGAAGGNGAGGTATCCCTCCGATAACCTATGTATCTAGCCTGAGTTTATCATCAGGTTTCCTGCTTCTTTGATAAGTTGTTGGGTTGTTTTGCATCCCCTTCTTTTGTTTTCCTTAGTTGCTCTCTTAGGTTTTGTTCCTGGGTCAACTGTTATGCCCAGTCTGGCCGTAGATCCTGCTATGGAATTTGTGAACACTTTATGGAATTTGCGGACTTGGTCCATAGAGATGTGTTGTAGGTATTTTTGGTTAAGAGCTTCCTCCAGCTTTTCTAGATCTATGTCTGCCAGATCAGTTTCATCCATCTGCATGGTGGTGTCTCCATCTGTACCTGTTTGAGCTGCTTGGGCTTTTTCTTTGGCTTGAGTCAAGTTGGGTTCCTCATGGATTTTACTCTTCTCCTATATTTTTGCTTGGAGAGGGTTTTGTATTTCCTCCTCTTCTGGCAGTTGGTTCAAAACTTCATAGGAGTTTTTGGTTGGGATCTTTGGAGCCGTACTCTGGTTCTGTTTTCTTGGTGTATTTTTCCACCTACCTGTGACATTGGTGAAGCTGTCCTTTTTCTTACTGTCATTAGCCTTGGTGCTTGGAGCATTCAGAGGGCAGTCTCTGAAGAGGTGGTCGTGCTCGTGGCACTTCCTACAATGAAAGGGGATATGTTTGTAATCAATTGTTTGGTTCCAGCTGTCATCCTGATATTCTAGGGTGATTGATCCTGGCAGAGCCTTTGAAATGTCCATATAGATACAGATGTGGGAATATGAGGTGTACTTCCTCATCTTTGTAGCCTCTGATGCCTTTACATATTGCCTCACTGTGTTCCCGATACCCATGAGTATTTCTTCCGGCCAGAATTCCTAGGGCAATGAGTACAGACAAATCCATACTGGCACTCTTGTGAAGTCCTCCTTCTCTGGGCTGAATCTTCCTGTCCAAAATTGTAGAAACAATCTCATCGAGTTATAGAAGTACGGTCCATTATCAAAGATTTTGTCCTTGTCTTCGAGGTTGTACAGGATTATTGTGAAGAAACCCTTGGAGCTGAGCTGCACTTCATAGTCTCCTTTGGGGTTCCACCAGTCCTTGATCCATTTGTAAGATCGTGTTCAGTTGGCCATAGGCCTAAAAATTTTCCAATTAGAGCATGATCCATCATAAACTGAGTGTGCTCCCCTACTGGTGTTGATTTGATGTGATAGTGAGGGGGTTTGTCCATTTGCGGTATACACTTACCTAGTTCCCATCCTATAGAAGCTTTTGGATGAGACGTGTTGGGTTCTACGTCCATCCTCTTTCCTAAGCCCCTGTTCCTGGTGTTATCAGACTAATCGGTAGGTGCGGACACTAACAGATATCCCTAGATCCACCTGGATCTAGAACAAAACAAGACAGGACATGACTCTTTCCCTAAGTTTTGACCATTGAATTAGCTAGTAGGAAGGAACAAGTAACATACCTTTATATCGCTTCCTAG
>SNQJ01S0045413.1:30538-49291 GCA_010110895.2 Picea sitchensis | reverse complement strand
ATACACAAGGCTATTTCTATGGCTTGTATATATCTGTGAATGTAATTTTGTTATACACTTAATGATAATTTAAGCTTCTCTTATAAGACTTGGTATATATTGATTCAATACTCCTTGATTCAAGACGTGAGAATGCAAGAAAGACAATTATAAGTGTTTCATGTTAGTTAAATGTATGGTTAATATGTATAATATTGTTGCACGTGAGAAGTATGACAAATATTAAATATTCATGTTTAGTTCAACTTTTTGGTATGGTTAGAAGATACCAAGGCAAGGTATGAATTGACGAACACATTGTGAAGCAATCCACGTGCATGAAGGTGATAGAATCTATGTACAATATTGGATTGATTGAGTGTGCAGTAGTATTATGTGTGAAGAGTGTTTGCACGCACAACAATGTATATGTGTTCTGAAGGGCTAAGTGTGAAGTAGAATTGTAACATTTATTCCACTGCTATAATTTTATTAAAAGAGGCATACTCTTGGAGCAAGACCCAACTTGGGTCTGGGCGCAGTACCTTAAGGATGTGCATAGTTATTCTGGTCTACTTGTAATAGGGAGCTTTATAAGTAGTATCCCCACACTAGGATTTTTTAAGTAGCATGGTCCAGTAGTGAGCTTGGGCCACTACAAAGAGTATCATAGTGATAGAAGTTGAGTTTTGTATTGATGTGGCCATCTTAGGAGGCTGATATGTTACAACAATCATCATTAAAGTAGAAGCTACAATGTAAGCAAAACTTGGTGCTAAAATGGATGTTGAAGTGGAAGCAATTTTGGAAATTTTTCCTAGTGCAAATGAACCAATTTCGGTGCTAAAGTTGAAGCTATATTTGGAGAAATATTGGGTGCTAACTCAGGTGCAATATCAAGTGTATTGTTTAGCATTAAAATAGGTGGCAATAGTGTTAGTTGACATTGTTTATGATGCCAAAGTAGATTCAAGACAAATTTAGCACAAAATCTTATGTGATTACCAACGCAAAATATGAACTATCATTTTCTATCAATTTTGGTGTTGGGAAATCCACCATGAAAAAAAAAAACTAAAAACTAGTGCAAAACTAGGTGCTAATTACCCGTTTTGTTGCAGTCTGTCGATGCCTTGGTGGAGGGCATGTCAATGTTAGGAACAGAGGGCATTCATAGTGGAAGATGAGTTTGAAGTTGGAGGTAGTATTATCATGTGTTTGAAGGTTGCGGACAATAAGTGTTGTGTGGAGAATTTCATTAGGTGGAATGCCACAATGAAGCATGCCTTGGATGACTAATGTGTTGGAAGCATTTGGTGGTTGCAATGTTGGGCACCCCATGTTATTCAAAAAAATTTCATTTCTATCAACATAATAATAAGCAAATGGACATGAAAAACAGTATTGTAGCGACGATGTAAACCTGAATAGATCCTTTCATTGCTTAAAAGGTAATAAGCTCAATAGACAAAATGGATCTGAATTATGTTATGAAGGGGAAAATGGTAACTAGTAAAAACATTTAAGCTGGCAAAGAAATGAAAATGAAACCATATAGGTAATACATTGCGACACATTGAGATCCTAGTATATCACGATAACATATAATGAAATTTTAAATCATTATGTAGCATCCAAGAATAAAAAAAATAGGGTCTTGAGAAAAATTTCAATGTTATCAACGTTACCAGAACCAAATAACCATTAAAAAAAGTATTTTAGTCACATGGGCACTTGTAGTTGCATCTAATGACAATATCCTAAGGTGTTAATGAGTTTCTCTTGCAATTTTTATTCTTTGATTTTGACCACCATATAACTAGACCCCATAGAATCTTGCACATGTCATATATCCTTGGGGAAGACCTAAGATGAACTTATGAGCATTTGAAACCTCAATAACTGCCATAATCTATTCATGGTTGACTATTTCATTCTTTTCATAAGAAATATTTGCACAAGTTGTTGGAACCTTTTGGCACTCTCACAGATGGGTAACTTTTGTAATTGTGAGTTTCTCAATGAAGCATTATATGAACTAAATACCCAATGTCTATAAAACTAAGACTAGTCCTTGTAATTTGCAATGGTGTATTAATTTTTAGTCTTATATTAACTTCAGTGACAATGGCCCATATTTATTTTTAATCTTGCAATAACTTTAGTCGCATATTCACAAGCCACCGCGAGGACTTTCAAACTAATAGTGAAAAGGTTGAGGTTTAGGAAAGCATCCCTTTGATGTTTTTTCACGATTCCATTAGTGGCCTATGTTGAAAACAACAATGTTTGCTTCCTTATACTTTGAACCAGAGCTTTCTATCAATTCTTGTCTTAAAACTTCCTTCTTTATTTCATTTCCCTCATACATCTCCTATTCTTGAACTAGAAAGGAAGACCTCGAAAATTCTATTGAACAATTATAGTCATGCAAACAAACATAAAAGCCTCTACGTGTGTTATTCATTGAGATCCTAGTATATCACGATAACATATATTGAAATTTTAAATCATTATGTAGCATCCAAGAATTCAAAAAATAGGGTCTTGAGAAAAATTTCAATGTTATCAACGTGACCATAACCAAATAACCATTAAAAAAAGTATTTTAGCCACATGGGCACTTGTAGTTGCATCTAATGACAATATCCTAAGGTGTTAATGAGTTTCTCTTGCAATTTTTATGTGTTGCTTTTGACCAGCATATAACTAGACCCCATAGGATCTTTCACATGTCATATATCCTTGGGGAAGACCTAAGATGAACTTATGAGCATTTGAAACCCCAATAACTTCCATAATCTACTCATGGTTGACTATTTCATCATTTTCATAAGAAATATTTGCACAATTTTTTGGAACCTTTTGGCACTCTCATAGATGGGTAACTTTTGTAATTGTCAGTTTCTCAATGAAGCATTGTATGACCTAAATACCCAATGTCTATAAACTAAGACTAGTCCTTGTAATTTGCAATGGTGTATTAATTTTTAGTCTTATATTAACTTCAGTGACAATGGCCCATATTTATTTTTGATCTTGCAATAACTTCAGTCTCATATTCTCAAGCCACCGCGAGGACTTTCAAATTAATAGTGAAAAGGTTGAGGTTTAGGCAAGCATCCCTATGATGTTTTTTCACGAGTCCACCAGTGGCATATGTTGAAAACAACAATGTTTGCTTCCTTATACTTTGAACCAGAGATTTCTATCAATTCCAGTCTCAAAACTTCCTTCTTTATTTCATTTCCCTCATACATCTCCCATTCTTGAACTAGAAAGGAAGACCTCGAAAATTCTATTGAACAATTATAGTCATGCAAACAAACATAAAAGCCTCTACGTCTGTTATTCATTGAGATCCTAGTATAGCATGATAACATATATTGAAATTTTAAATCACTATGTAGCATCCAAGAATTCAAAAAATAGGGTCTTGAGAAAAATTTCAATGTTATCAACGTGACCATAATTAAATAACCATTAAAAAAAGTATTTTAGCCACATGGGCACTTGTAGTTGCATATAATGACAATATCCTAAGGTGTTAATGAGTTTCTCTTGCAATTTTTATGTGTTTCTTTTGACCACCATATAACTAGACCCCATAGAATATTTCACATGTCATATATCCTTAGGGAAGACCTAAGATGAACTTATGAACATTTGAAACCTCAATAACTGCAATAATCTACTCATGGTTGACTATTTCATCCTTTTCATAAGAAATATTTGCACAAGTTGTTGGAACCTTTTGGCACTCTCACATATTGGTAACTTTTGTAATTTCCAGTTTCTCAATGAAGCATTGTATGACCTAAATACCCAATGTCTATAAAACTAAGACTAGTCCTTGTAATTTGCAATGGTGTATTAATTTTTAGTCTTATATTAACTTCAATGACAATGGCCCATATTTATTTTTAATCTTGCAATAACTTCAATCTCATATTCTCAAGCCATCGTGAGGACTTTCAAATTAATAGTGAAAAGGTTGAGGTTTAGGCAAGCATCCCTTTGATGTTTTTTCACGAGTCCACCAGTGGCCTATGTTGAAAACAACAATGTTTGCTTCCTTATACTTTGAACCAGAGCTTTCTATCAATTCCAGTCTCAAAACTTCCTTCTTTATTTCATTTCCCTCATACATCTCCCATTCTTGAACTAGAAAGGAAGACCTTGAAAATTCTATTGAACAATTATAGTCATGCAAACAAACATAAAAGCCTCTACGTGTGTTATTCAACACCAAGAAAAAACATATGAAGATGATTGTGGAAAGATTAAATACCTCATAAAAAAATGCATAGAAACCTTCGGTTTTGAACTCTAGTGCTCTTGAGATCGCAGGGACTCACCTTTTTTTTTTACCCCATGACAAAGAATGCAAACTAGGGATTTTGGCATGTTTCTATTCGATAAATCTCCCACATAAGTTATCATTTTGCCTTGCAATAGCTTGAACTTATTTGTTGCATCCAATATTAGAGAACAAACTCATTGAGTAAAATGCTTGCCATATTTGCATGGTAGGTAGGGAAAGGCTATATTGATGGAATGATGGCTTAGCATGAAGATCATTTTTCCTTGCAATACCTCCAACTTATTTGTTGCATCCAATATGAGAGAACAAACTTGTTGAGTAAAATGCTTGGCATAATTGCATGGTAGGTAGGGAAAGGCTATATTCATGTACTCATGGCTAAGCATGAAGGGACATATATTTTGAATAATATAAGTATCAATTTAAAAATATCAAAAAGTTATATTCAATGAAGGGCATTGGATCCCATGGAGAAATACAATGTTTCAAATAGAATATCCATGCACACACCCCTTATTTTGATTAGAATATCTATGAATAGATCAATTGTTTTGATCAAAATATCCATGCATAGATCACCATAGAAACCATACATTCTCTATAGGTCACATCACCATAGAAAATAAATATGCTATATAGTGCAGATCACCATAGGACCCAAACATTCATTAAATCTATGTTGGAATGTATGGTAGAGTCCTCATAGTGGTATATTTGTTACAATTTCGATGCACAATTTTATTTATTTTTCCCAAAAATATATATATATTTTTTTTAATAAATAGTTTTCATCGCAATTTCGACGCACAACAGAAATCCTGCGATGAATTTGCTATATAAACCAAAATATTTGTCGTCGCAATTGCGATGCCCAATAGAAATCATGTGAATAATTTTCTATATGTACCACAAAAGTTGTCATCGCACTTTCGATGTACACCACAAAAGTTGTCATCGCCATTTCGATGCACAATAGAAATACTACGACGGATTTGCTATATAAACCAAAAAAAGTTGTCGTCACAATTTCGACGCCCCATAGAAATCATGCGATGAATTTTCTATATAAACCACAAAATTTGTCATCGCAATTGCGACATACACCATGAAAGTTGTCGTCGCCATTTCGACCCACAATAGAAATCATGCGATGGATTTTCTATATAAACCACGAAATTTGTATAACGAAATCGTCGCTATATACCATGTTGTCATCGCAATAGCGACGAACATATCGAGTGTCGATTCATCACAATGGTTTCACTTACTTTTCCTCTATTGTCGAGTGTGCAACGATTTCCCTACTGTGTCGCGCTTTCGATGAATTCTTCACTTAGTCGTATTGGCGACGATATTTCTTTTTTTGTCGCAATTGTGAGAAGTTCCCTACGGTTGTCGCTCTTGCGATGTTAATTCAAGTTTTTTGAACTTTCTACATCACATGAAATGATGTTTGAGAGACTCAAGATTCGTGGCAATATCCATGACATAACGTCACAAGCGCATCAAAATAGCCATCGCAAAATGACCCAAATTTGTTAGTGCTATGACCACCACAACTTTAGCACAAGGTTTCTCTACATAGAAGAAGCAAGTGGAAATATGGTATAGGAGTATAGAGACCTCTTTGATTCACTTGTAGGGGTGCCTCTACACTGTCAAGTCAAAAATCCCATTTATTTGATACCCAGTGCCCCCTTTCCCAGTGGTCCAATATAAATATGCACCCTTCTAGAGAATGAGGAAATAAAGCATCAATTTCACGAGCTCATCCAAAAGGGCCACATTTTATCGAGCTCCTCACCTCGTCAGAGACCAATTGTGTTGGTGAACAAGAAGGATGGGACATGGCATATTTTTATTGATTATAGATCATTGAACAAAAACATTTTCAAGAACCGATACTTGATCCCCTGAATTGACGATGTTCTTGATCAACTTAAGGGTGCCAAGTTCTTTAGTAAGATTGATATAAATTTAGGCTATCACTAGTTTCCTATAGAACCAACTAATGTATGGAATACAACCTTCAAATATAAAGAGGGCCTATTTGAGTGGTTGTTCATGCCTTTTGGCTTGACTAATGCTCGAGTGACATTTATTAGGATGATGTATGATATCTTCTAGTCATTAACAAACTTTTCTGTTGATCCGAATAATTTCGAGAATGACATGAAGAAAAAAATATAACTAATATATAACAAGGAAATACACAGAGATAATTCCAAGAACGAGGAAATATAGTGAAAACCTAATTCTATTAATGAACAAGAGAGAAAAACAATGTAGAGCACAAACTAGAAAAATGGGGTAGATTATCTCTAAAATGAAAGAGATGTTGCCTATGCTTCATTTACAAGAAGCTTTACATCACACTCCATTGCATGCTTAAAGGGTCTCCTTCACCTCAATTATATATGAGAGAGTGAGAGGAGAACAATTCCCATGATGCATGTGGGATAAATTGGACTAAGTTTATAAAATGTCATATGCATGTAAAACACTAAGACTTCCCGGGCAGTCACCCATCCCAGTACTACTCTAGCCTAAGCGCTCTTAATTGCGGAGTTCTAATGGGATCCAGTGAATTAATGCTATGTTGTAGGCATGTACATAATACCACTAGGAAATCATTAAATGATGTATGTAATTAACAAATGAATATGACATTACATTCCATTCCTTGTCAAAAGGGTGAATATCATGGTTTATCAAAACCACATGCTCAAAATGGTGATTCAGTCGAAGAGGTGGATGGCCACTGAGATCCATCTGGATCATTCCTCCCCCCTTAGGAATCAATGGTCCCCATTGCATCAAGTTCCCTTGGGAGACGGGGAGACTTTTGATAAATCTAAATATTGGTGTGTTTCTTGCCTTGTTGAAGAAGTTGTCATGCTTAGCTTGTTGAAGGATATCATGAACTTGTTGTTGGAGGGGTTGGATCCATTCAACCAATCTAGCTACATGATCTACTTGAGTGTGGGAGGACTCTCTCGGTGAATATGTAGCATGAAGAGTATGAAGAGTTTTGTTATAACCTTGCTTGACTAGGCAATGTGGAGGCACCCTCGTAGGTGGAGCAAGAACATATTTGTACTCTTCTACAATCTTGTCGATCTACTTCTGTTGGATAGAAAGGTCTTGGGATGAGGCTTTAGTGGTTGTAGTGTCCTTCTGTTCACCTTCTGATCGGATTGTGAAGAGGGTAAACTTTGCAGTATGAGAGATTACTTTGTGGCATTGTTTTGGTGGGACAATAGTAGGAACTACCTCTCGTATCCAGTATAGCTAACCCCCCAGAGTAACAATGACACTATGAGGTAGAGACTCATAAAAAAAATGATTCCTCCACATATATGCTTTTCCTCATAGAACATCACAGACTTCCAGTGGGGAAACAACACAAAATACCTCATCCTTGAAGGGTTTGATGTCGTAGGACAGGCAACATTGTTGGCTGACACAAATATCTTGACCCTGGAGAAGCCACCTACTGTTGTATGGCTATGGGTGTGGTGTTGTTGGAAAATCCAACTACTTGACAACCTCTACTGATATGATGTTATTTTGGCTTCCACTATCAACTATAAAATGCAGTGGGGTGCCCTTCACCCACATATTTGAATGGAATATTCGCTCCCCCTCCTCATGATCCTCTTCTAGTTGGATTGTTGCAGTTGCTACAGTAGCAGTGGGTTCTACATCAATGATATGTCTCCTCTTATTATTTTCTGAATCAGGTTCCAATTCGGGGTTTAACTGTTTGTATTTGAGCTCAACCACCAATGATTGTATTGAGCGATATTCATCAGTGTTGTGTCAAGGGTTGTTGTGGAACTCACACCACTTTCTATTGTCTTTCTTAGACTTCCCATTACCCTTATTTTCATACATCTCGGACTGGCTCTCTTGAGGTTTTCCTTCCTTACTCTATCCATGATTCTCCTACTTACTTTGTTTCTTGAATTTCTTCTCAATTTTTAATGCATATCGATAAGCAACTCCCAGTGAGGAGATGTTCAAGAAATCCATCTCTGTTTGGATGTACCTATGTATACCACTACGGTACTTCAAAACCAGATGTCGCTTGGAGTCTTTGATACCCAGATTTGAGTGCAAGGTATGAAATATGTTGGTGTGCTCCAGCACCATCTGGTCTCTTTTCTGACGTAGAGTTGTCCATCTCATGTATTAGTCATCATAGTTTCCAACAGTGTAGAACTCCTCCTTTAAGGCATATATAAAGGCCACCCAAGTGGGTTCTCCCCCTAATAGTGTAGATTCATCCATGGTGTACCTCTCTGAGTAAAATTCCCACCAACATCTAACATGGGGAATGGATTTAAGGAGCGTGAAGGTGATGTTTTCACTGTCAGAAACTTTTTGGACAGATTAATAGCCTTTTAGCAGATTCAACCATTTTTCTAGAGCATATGATTTTATCTGGCCTTCAAATAAGGGGGTATCAAAATTGACTTGTACCTTGAAGGGTGTCACACTTGCAAAATGGCTTCTTGTCAAAGATGCCTCAGTCGCCGCCATCGATAGTCTTCGAAGGATCTGAGAAAAGTTGTCCATCATCTCATTCCTTTGTCGCACAAGGGATTCCTCAAGAAACATATTGAAAGGATCTCCTGCTTTGTCATATCTCTTTTCTTCCACCATGGGAGGTCACTTGGGTTGGCAAGAGAATTTGTCCTCGAGTGAAACTAGCTCGAGACCCAACTCTCTATACCTTGACCTCGTCAGGGACCTACTCTAAGAAATGACAAGGAGCATCCTTCTCTAATACCATTGATCCATATTATTTTGAGAACGACATGAAGAAAAAAATATAACTGATATATAACAAAGATTGAGAACGACATGAAGAAAAAAATATAACTAATATATAACAAAGAAATACACAGATATATGCTGAGAACACGTAAATATAGTGGTGAAAAACAACTACTATTATTGAACAAGAGAGAAAAACATTGTAGAGCACAAACTAGAAAAACGGGGTAGCTTATCTCTAAAAAGAAAGAGATGTTGGTTACGCTTCATTCACAAGAAGCTTTACATCACACTCCATTGCATGCTTAAAGGGTCACCATCACCTCTGTTAGTCTCTAATTTTGCTTTTGATTTAGTGAGAAACCCTAATCCTAAACCCTTCCTACCTGCACTTCATTGTCTTCTTTCATTTGATTTTAATCCTTGTTTTCAACTTGTTATGATTTGCATTTTAGCTTCTTGGATAATTTCTTTAAGCTTGGAGATTTAAGACATGGTTTTACAAGATGTGTCTCTTAATATGCCTATTTTAATTTTGTAAATTCAAAAATCTTCTAGTCATTAATAGCGCTACTGGAATAACATTATTCCCGTAGCGCAAATATGATCATGCCTTAATGTGCGCCTGGCATCCTAATTTCATTATGATTATACAGATCGTGGACTAAGAATTCGCATGTGTCCCACGATAACCCTTAAATCATTTTATAATTCAAACCGTTATATGATCGGATTGTTCTGTACCTGCAAAGGACTCATTTCAAATCATTCAATTCCCAAAGATTATTATTTGAACTTGTCACTTGTCTTTCTGATTTTGCTAAATTATAAGCGCAAGTGTTTTCTCAGAAGACCTATTATATGTTAACAGTTGTAGGTTATAAATTCAAAATCCGAGCAGTGCCAGTTGTAGCATCGTGTTTTATATGGTGCCTAAGAGAAGTGGGCAAGTGGTCAGATTGGAACCTGAGGGCGTCGAGCTTCTTGAAGCATATCCGCAGATGGTGCAGAGATTTAGAGATGTTGGCTGGTTCGAATTCCTCACTACCTTCCAAGGTTATGATGAACATGTATCTATGGAATTTGCAAAGAATTTCAATGGCTACGAAGTGGAGATCAGAAAATTGTTGATGCTGGTGACAGAACAATCCATCGCCAAAGCTTGTAGATTGGTAGTTGAAGGAGAGTGATGGTGGAAGAAAGAGTATGTAGTCACACCCCACCACTACAAAGAGTAGTTTGTTTCACCAAGTCTTAATTAAAACTCTGGTCATTTCTACTCTAAGGGAGGTACTGAAACCCTGGAGTTAGTTAATCCAGTCCCCAAATATTGATCCACAGCCTAGCAAATAGAAAAAAGGAAAAGGGAAAAGGTTTGTTGCATAGGAACCGAGTTTCCCAGTTGATGAAATTCTTGTTAAAGAAGATTTTCCTTCCATCAGGGTAACAAGGACCAATAGAGGTAAGAAACCCAAATTGGAGACATAAAATGAAATGTTTTCTGAGGCAGGTTTTAAAAATAGAAGAAGATTCTGATAAAGATTATGATGATAAACCCTCGGCCAAGCATAAAGCTCTAGAAACCAGTGAGAGAGGTGTTGCAGTTAAAAGACAGAGGAAGAAATATGTGCCTGTGTCTCAAAAACCTAGAAGGAATTCGACTAGAATTACCAACAAATACAGGCTAAGGTCTAAATCTATGTTCGATCCCTCAATCAAAAAAGAAGATGTCATAGTTATAGAAGACCATTCCGAGGATGCTAAAATAGATATCAAACAAAGGAAAACAAACCCCCATTACATAAAGAACCAACAAAAAGAGACAAGCAGGTTATTTCATCCTCTATAGGACCTATAACAAGAGAAACCACCAGATCATCAAAAGATGAAGCAGTGTTTTTTATGACAAAGGCTATTATTCTACAGAACCAGAAAAACTACAGGAAATACTCTGTTTTTTACCTATTATAGTCTTTATCTTCAAGAGAGGTTTCAGAATAGTTGGAGATGAATTTCTTGAAACCAAAAGATATTTTTGTTGGGAACAAGCCCCTTCACAAAAACCTCTCTTGGTTTTTACACAGCTATCACATTTAAGAGATTCAGATATATATTTGAGGCCTAATTTTTTGATAAAGCTACAATAAATACTCTATTGTTTTTTCATGTTTTAGTCTTTTTCTTCAAGAGAGGTTGTAGAACAGCTAGAGAGGAATTTGTTGAAACCAAAAGAGTTTTTTTTGGGGAACATTCCCCTTCACAAAAACCTCTCTCGGTTTTTACACAGAAATCACATTTTAAGAGATTCGAATTGATCTTTGAGGCTTATTTTTCTGATAAAGCTACAGGAAATACTTTGTTTTTTACCTGTTTTAGTCTTTATCTTCAAGAGAGGTTGCAGAACAACTGGAGATGAATTTGTTAAAACCAAAAGAGTTTTTTGTTTGAAACATGTCCCTTCACAAAAACCTCTCTCTTTTTTTACACATCTATCACCGTTTAAGAGATACGAAGAGATTGTTGGACCCTATTTTTCAGGAATTTGCCAGATTTATTTTCCTAAAAAATCTCATGGACAACAGTTGACAAGCCACCTCATCAATTCAAATTGGAGATAAGATTGGACCTTCTCCTTGATTATTTGAAACAAGAAACTAAATATAGATGAGGAGGTTTTCAGATCCATTTCTTTTGGATCTTGATAATTATGTATTGCTCTATATAAACTCTCTAGAAGGAGAAGTTAAGGGTGGGAAAAATTGGAGATCCAGAAGACTTGTTTTGTGAATCCTTGTAAAGACTTTATGTTCCATTTTGACACTTAATAGAAAAGGCATATGGATGGTTAGACACTCTTTTCTACTCTATTTTTCTTTCTTCATGCTTGAGTTCATTATTCAGACTGCAATGCATTTGTTTCTTGATTGTTAATTAATATAGTAAAGAATCTGTTGTGGAAATTATTTTCAAGTTTTGATTTCAAGATGATGGTCTTGTTTCTTGATGATATTCTAAGACAAGAATTTCTGTGAAGTTGACAAATTGAAAGCTTCATCCTCTCTTTTTCAAATTGGTCTAATCTATCTATGTGACTACCTTTTAACCAGTCAATGGGATTTATTATGTTCTTATTTTGATTTTCATGTTATGTTATAACGTTGAGCCAGTTTTCAAAAACCGAATCATAAAAACCTTCAAAACACTTTGCAATAAATCGATGATGCCCTAGATTGCCCCCTCACAGTCAAGTGCAACTTTAGGGACTAACAACCTCAATTATATATGAGAGAGTGAGAGGAGAACAATTCCCATGATACATGTGGGATAAATTGGAATAAGTTTATAAAATGCCATAGGCATGTAAAACACTAGGACTTCCCGGGTGGTCACCCATCCCAATACTACTCTAGCCTGAGTTTTCTTAACTGCAGAGTTCTAATGGGATCTAATGCATTAATTCTATGTTGTAGGCATGTACATAATACCACTAGGAAATCATTAAATGATGTCTTTAATTAACAAATGAAGATGAAATTACATTCCATTCCCCATCAAAAAGGTGAATATCATGGTTTATCAAAACCACAAGCTCAAAATGGTGATTCAGTGGAAGAGGTGGATGGCCACTGAAATCCATCTGGATCATTTGTGGTTGTCTATTTAGATGGCATCCTCATCTTTAGTTGGACTTGGGTAGAGCACTTGCAACACATTCAGTGGGTTCTAAGCACCCTATGGAAACACAATTTATACACCAATATGGATAAATGATCATTCAACATGCAGAGAATCCAATACTTAGGATACATCATGGATGAACATGTGGTGCATGTGGACCCAACCAAGATCCAATTCATTCATGATTGGCCATCCTTAATGACTTTGACAAAGCTCTGTAGCTTCTTGGGCCTTTCCAACTTCTACCAAAGGTTCATGTTGGGGTTCTCTCATATTTCTTGGCCCTTAAGTCAAGTTACCAAGGGGAGAGATAAAGCCAAGATTTCATGTTCTGAATCATAATAGAAAGAATTCCAGGATCTGAAAAACCACCTATGTTTCGCACCAATCCTCACATTGCCATACCTATAACAAACATTTGAAATTGAGACATATTCCTATGATTATGCTATTAATTCCATCCTTACTTAGTAGGGAGATATGATAGCTTATCATAGTGAAGCATTATCTTATGGAATTCACAGATATCCCATCTATGACAAGGAGATGTACTCCATTGTGTAGGCATGCTGACAATGGAAGCATTATATTCTGGGAAAGGAAATGATCATCCACACTGATCATAAGCCTATGCAATTCATGTAGACATGAGGAAAGCTACATAATGACCACCATAAAAAATGGTCCACATACCTGCAATAATTCCACTTGAACATTAAGTACAAGAAGCCTTAGCACCAACTGTGTTGTAGACTACCTCACTCAACCCTCGATTGTGGCACTTACCATATTTCTTAACTCCTACAGGTGAAAGACCTCTAGGTGGACACAATTATACAACAAAAATTATGACTTTACAACTACTTATCAAACATTGAGTGCTAGCAAAGAAGTTTTAGACTTCCAC
Source organism: Picea sitchensis (assembly GCA_010110895.2). NCBI lineage: Eukaryota > Viridiplantae > Streptophyta > Pinopsida > Pinales > Pinaceae > Picea > Picea sitchensis. The sequence continues at coordinate 35,621 of SNQJ01S0045413.1, read as the reverse complement.
CTCTAGAATGTGCTCTTGTGCTATCTAGGCCATATTTTTGTTCCTTCAATCAAGCATGCAAAGCTAATTTTGGAGGCACATTGCAGTTGAGTGGTAGGGAACTTTGGTGCGGAGAATAAAATATCACTACTTCAAAAACATTTCTATTAGCCAAAGCTTCGACAAGACATCGACCAGTATATCAGATCGTGCACTACTTGTGCCATTGTTAAGCCATCCATCAAGATACAAGGGTTGTATACTCCTCTTCCTACCCCAAAAAATCATTGGGAGTCTATATCCATAGATTACATGTTATGTTTTTTTGGGTTGTTATATTATTTATAGTGAAAGTCTAGTCGAGGTAAATCGACTGACGGTCGAAGCTCGAGGTGGATCGACAACAAGTCGAAGGTCGAGGGAGTCTACTAGCTAAATTTGAAGTCAAAGATATCGATGGAAGGTCAACCATAAAGAGATATAAGTGTGGTAATGAGATGACCTACTAGAGACCAAATGAAGGTCCACTGGTATTTGACTGGTAATCTAAGTTGGAGTCAACTGTAACATAATCCTGAGATTTGCGAGATTTGTAGCCAATGATATGCATGGATCTGCAACCGTTTTTGGGTGCCAATATTTAGGGTTTTTCCTTTTGTAAAGACTATAAATAGGTGTGTTGTAACACTGTAAAGGGAGATCGTAGATTGATCGATTGATCATTTTGATCAATGTTAGAGGTCGTTGGTTATGCCTATGTAAGCCAAATTGGCTACAGGGTTGTTTTTGTGTAGGAAAGAGGGTATGATGTTGAATGTGTCTTAGGTTTCGACCAAGGTTAGACATGTAACCTTTTATTCATATTGAATAATAAAACAAGAGAGAATAAAACTCAAAGGAATGTTGGTTTTCCCAGTTAAGGGTTTTCAGGGTAAAATATCAGTGTATTGTGTGATTGCTTTCTTCATTTACGTTCCGTTGGCAGTCATTTCGCATTTTTATCCTATCCTATAAGCTGCCTCCACCAGTGTTTTGCAACCCTTGATTTTCATCGCAATCTTTGGAATAAAACAACACTATTATTTTGCGCATTTGCACAGCGGCCTTTGTTCTCATTTTCACGACTGCAAGCGTGAAAACTGTGATTTCAAAGTCACATTAAAATCATCACTAGATTATTATGGTCACTCTTGTCTATGTGTTCATTGCATTTCCAATTTAATTATAGTCACACAGTTGGCAAGACTCCAAGATCTTTACTCATTTGGAATTCTTTAATTGTTAATATGATTTCATTTTTTATAAGATTGTGATGATATTATAATGACTGTCATTGAGTCCTTAATACATTGGTGGTTCGATGTTCTATAGTCTTTCATCGTTTTCCTTCACACATTGGTTTCATGAAAACAAATTGACGTTGTGGTTAGAACCTTGGTGTAATCATTTCATACAACACATATTTGTTATGATCGAACCCTTAGTGTTGATTTTGAATAATTGTTTTGATTTTAAAACCATGCAAATGCTAATGCTTGTGCAAACACGTGGGTCGACTCATCATAGTTTTCAATGGTTGTTTTATTGACATTGCAATAGTGATTTGAACCACTATATGCGTCATCGGTTGTACATTGGGAAATGATTGTTTTGCATGGGTTGATATAGTTCCACCACCCTCGCACACTAGGGCATCAATGCCTTCCCTCCTATCCCAGGTTAACTCTGTTGATTTCGGGGAAGTCTGTGAGCTATTCAACCCTACGAATACCCTGTCCAAACCCTTGCCCATTCACCTGGCTCACTGTGTGCTCCCATCTATGGCACCTGTGGTGCACATAGAGCCAAATGGTAGCCAAACACTCTTGTTGTTCAACAATGCTCGTAGGGATTTGGAAAATGGTGGTTGGATGGCGTTTATCCAAAGGTTTGAGGGTTTCAACCTTTCGGTTGCCCAACAATTCACCCTCACCTTCGACGGATGCAAGGCTAAGGTCAGAGACATACAGCTCGAGCTAAGTGAAGAATTCATAAGATCAGCTACAGGACTACCAGCTACAGGGAAAAGGTGGTTTAAAAACTCCAAACTAGACGAGGTAACGTGGCCACTCCTATTCACATCAAGGAAGATTGTTACCTGTGATAGAGGCATGCCTATCACTACCCTCAAACCCAGGTGGCACGATCTTTTGGCAATTGTTAAATAGTTTGTGACCTGCGAAGGTCGTTATGGCTTGGTATTTCTGTATCATCTTCAGTTATTGATCAATTTTATAGGCTACCCTATGAATATGCCACATTATCTCTTATGTAGCCTGTACAAGATGTCTAAAAGATTCAAGCGTGAGAAGGCTGATAGCAGCCTTTTCCATCACTGCTTGATCAAACTCATTATCGTCCACCATTTGAGCATTAGTGGTGATTGTTGGCAAGCCTTCCTATCTAGGAATGGCTTTGCCACTCCTGAGTCTGTCCAAGTGGACAAGGTTGTGGTTACTGAAACATTGGTTGGACCAGCCATGCCACTTCATATCCTTCTACCCCCTGTCAAACCCTCAGATTGCCTCGACATGGACCTACCCAATACCATGTCCGACCCGTGTGCTAAAGACAATACTAAAGTCGTCAAAATGCCTGTGAGGAAGAAAGGCAGAGGTGATACTACTGTCAACGGTAAGGGAAATAAAAACACACGATGGATATCGAGATGTGCTAGGAACAAACCCAAGCCAAACGTTGACCAGAAGCCAATAGTGTTGAGTGAGGACTCGGACTCCGAAATTGAACGATTCTTAACTGAGGAATACCCCTATTCTCATGGCCTCTGCTCTAAGGAACCCTATGACTATGTTTCTAACCTACCTCCGTGCCTCAAGAACGACCCAAACTACTCGGGAATCAAGCTGCACAAGGAAACCCCTGGTAACTTGAACAAACCCTCGCTTCTGATGCCAAAGCCCGATCAATCACCATGTATGCAATGCAATTCCTGGCTTGAACGTTATTACACCGACATTCCCCTGTTGCAATCTAGGATCAAATTGTTAGAGGAACGGGTGACAGTTCTATCGAAGGAGAACGACAGGCTACAAGCCAACGAGAAGAAACAAAAAACCACCGGTTCAATTGTCTTTAGAAATGTCGAAGCAACAACGACCTTTGTCAATTCGAAATTATCATGACCGAGTTGTTTTCTTACTGCCCAGGTATGTATTTCGACATCGATTTTGCTTTATGAGTTTGCTTGAATTAATATAACGGATTGGGTTTCCTTTCGATTAGCTCTGTTTGTTTTTAATAGATTCAAAACAATTCTATTCACTTTGAATTTTCAGAAATGATTTCGTTATGAATCATGTATGGAAGATTTGTTTTGCTAAACTCGGACACAGCTACGATTTAGTTAATGCGATTTTATTATTCTCAGATTAGTATAAACGATTAATTGTTTTTTAGTCTGTTTGAATTAGCGTAGTCGATTGGGTTTGTTTTCATTTATTTTTATTCGAATAGATTTAAGGAATGATTATGTTTTGCTTCCATTTTAGATTATGATTGCATCCGACCTGTACAGGAGATTTATTTGCTAAAATCAGACACAGCTATGTTTTGGATTGATACGATTTTGTTGTTGTTGGATTGTGTCGGCTCTGAGTTAGTTCAATTTATTTCCTATGGTTTGATTTTGAAACGATTCCCTATGCTTGAATTGGCATGATCCTTTACGTATGCAATACATCAATATCAGTGATTGGTTTGATAAATATAATGTAATCTATTAAATCGAAAAAACAACTTCGTGAGTTTTGGATTTAAAAATGATTTTGTTAATGGCTGAGTTGACATAAACTATTGCATGAAAAATTTACTTGATCAGTTACAGTTTGCGTCGATTGAAATTGATTCATGAAAATGATTTCATTGGTTTCAATTTTTAAAACGATTATGTCTGCTCCGAATTGGAAATAAAAGTTTTGTGATAGATCATACATATCTTGTTATCATTTGATTGATTCAATTGCGATTCTGTTTGTTTCAAATTGGCATAAAGATTTGGTTACTTCTGGCATGAGCGATTTGCTTTGTGTTGATTTAATAATTAAATATTAGGTTTAATAAGTCGAATATATTTCTGTTAGCATTTCATTGATTTAAAACGATTATGTTTTCAAATTAGACCAGCTACAGAATCACAAGATTCTATAGCTAGTCTTAAAATTTAGATTTTGTTAGTTTTACAAATAAAATATCATCTAAACTTGTCTATTCTTGTCCACTTTAGGTGCATATGAATTTCAATGATCAATTGGGCATGCTGTGGAAGTTTAGGAGATATTTGTGTGATATATTTTTGTTATAGGTTGTTAGCTTGAGTCAGAAATAGAGACTTGGGATATTATCCCCAGATTTTTTGTAAACTATTTTGATAATTCCCACAGGGATGTTTTACCCTGTGGTCTTTATAAACTCATTTATTTTTTTGTAATGAATGCATCATCGATTGTTGGGAGAACCAGACTATGGATTTATAATGATACAGACTGGGATGAAAGTTGATGTCTTGTAACAGCTTTAGCTTTCAATATATCAAACTTTTATTTCAAGTTTTCTTCATATCAAGTTTGCAATTAATTATCGACTACTTTAGCTATCATAATTCATTGCAGGTTGATGTGATTTGGTTTATGCGTTGTCCATATCTTATCTCTCTTATTTTAAAAGTACAACATTTACTTTGTTTCAATTTAATGAATAAAGGTTTATCTTCTTCGTTAATTGAACTATTTTGTACAAATCTTTGCATACAGATTTATCTAAATGTGATGATTTGTAAATTACAAGATTGTTGTCCTTTTTTATGTCGTGTTTGTCCTATCACTTATATTTGAAGAGCATTGCTGCTTCATGTTTACGAGAAGCTTGTGGAGAATCTGGTGCGGGTTTCCTCCCACCGAATAGCTAAATCAACTATTGTATACAGGACAAACCTGAAGCGTTACTTCAGGTCAGTTTGCTATTTCTTATTTAATAGTTAATTTATTAGTGTTATTTAAGTAGTTTAGATATATATATATATATATATATATATATATATATATATATA
>SNQJ01S0045413.1:0-30474 GCA_010110895.2 Picea sitchensis | reverse complement strand
ATAGTTCAAATTTATAGTTAGAGTTATTATTTTAGTTGCTTAGCTTAGATAGTTTTTATTTAATTTCTTTCTCATAAAATTATAAAAAATCAAAAAACAATAGTTTTGCTATCTAAGGACAGTTTACAAATGATTTTTGCAGGTTTTCATTTAAATCTGTCACCTGTAAATATTGTATATTTGTAATTGGATCTGATTCTGTTGATAATTGAACATTTAATTTTATAGAAATATTGTTGTATAGTCTAGGTAATAGACTGTATATATGTAATTCGGATTTGTTTATTAGTTTTCTTTAATTATTGTTTTCATTTAGATTAGTTCCTCTAGTTAGTTTTCTTTCATTTTCCTAGGAATTAGATCGGCCAATGGAGCCGCTAAACCCGTCAGGGTGGATCATTCCAAACAGCTTGGGTTATTTAGACAACCCCGGACCGGATCCACTCTTCCAGTTGGCAAGCGTTCATTTTCGCCCGTCAATAAATGGCGCTAGAAGGAGGGCTTGAAATTTATTAATGGCACGAGGCGGTCGTAAGACTCCTCCACCACCTAACCGCTCACCTATAGTGACAAGAAGCCATTCAAACGACAACATCCCCCCTCAAACAGCAACTACATCAAACGACGATCCACGGATCATAGTTGAACCAGCAACCCCAAACCCTATAGGTGGTGATGTACAAGAGATTGTCCTCCAATCTCTCTTGAGAACACATAGTGCTTTCTCCCGTCTAAGGAAACCAAATTGGCCTTTGGACCAACCTTTAGATTTCTCTGATATCAGAGAACAACTTGGAGGCACTAACCTCACTTTAAACCCTACAGATCCAATCCTCAACCCTGCTGCAGGAGGATTTGGAAAACCTCCCTCACCACCTCCACCATCTCCTTCTTCTTCGGGAGAAGACTCTTCTGACGAAGGCAGTCCCCCTTCTCAGCCTTCCACACTGCCTACACCAATGGCCAACCAGAACAATCCTGCCAGACCTTGGCTCGACCAGGATGCAGTAGCCGTAACTGGGGCTCAGCATCCCTTACCCAAACATCCAGAGAAGTCGCTTCCCAAGTTTGACCCTGACTCTAAACAGATCGTTGAAGATCACATTAAAAATTTTATGTTATCCATTAGACTCTGTAATGTCGAGCATGAAGACATAGTCTGTAGGTTGTTTCCCTACACTTTCGAGGGCAATGCATCTACATGGTACTTTTCCCAGCAACCCCATACCATCGTGTCCTGGGATAAGTTCAAATCCTGCTTTCTAGAAAAGTTCGGAGACGATAAGTCCCCGGAAGTCCTAGTCATGGAGCTTTCTAGCTTAAAAATGAACCCAAAAGAGAAAATTAAAGACTTTAATCAAATATTCTTAACACTAAAGAACTGAATCCCTACGGACTCGATGCCTGCTGAGAATCTTATCATAGCATACTATACAAAAGCCTTGCATCAGAGTATAGCCATATGGGTAAAACGATCTAAGAAAGCCACGTTGTTAGAGGCCTTTGAGGAGGCCAACCAGATTGAAAAAGACATTCTTAGTTTAAAAGACACTACTAGCAACGAAACAGAGACTGGTTCTTCTTCCAGAAAGAAGATCGAAATCCTCCCTAGACCTGCTCAAAATAAAACACAACCTGAAAGCTCGGATTTAGAAAAATTAACTAAAGTCGTCCAAAAACTGTCAAATCAAGTTATAGATTTGAAAAGGACGGCCGAAGAAGATTTTTCGAGAAAAGGGCCTTACAAACCCCCGTTCAGGAAGCCTTTTCCCAACCGACCTAATCCAAATGCCGAGGGCTTAAATCTAGAAAGTCTACAATTTTCCCTTCAAATAATTCTAGAAGCCCAGGATAACTTGATGCCTCCTGAGATCCCTGAGGAGGAAGTTGAACAAGAGACAGTTCAAGAAGAAGAATCTTCTCCGAACATTTTTGGACACTTCTCGGATAGCATTTTTCAAGCTAACTTCGAGACAGTTCATGCCTACAACACTAGGAGTAAGACAACAAACAAACCTTCTTCCGAAAACACTACGACTTTACCCCCAAAGCAATCTAAACCAGCTGAGACTAAACAAAGTCATGTAAACCCCAACTTAGATTATGATTTAGTCGAAGATCTTAAAAAGTTAAGGGATAACATTTATGTTTATGAGTTATTAAAATTTTCGTTTCTTCTACAAAAAATGTTACAGAACATCTCAGAGAATAGCAAAAATGGTAATTCAAGCAGTAACAGGGTTGTTCAGAACAAAGCTCCTCCGAAGACTTCCGCTAAGAATAATTATGATCCTCAAGAGAAGGGAAGCCTTCCTATAAATAATGTAAATAATGTAGATAAATTAGCTTTAGAGGCTGCGAGTAAAAAGCCACAAGCTTCCACCATTAGCACTCACAAGAATGTACCTCCATTTTTGTTAACTTTCGAAATCTTTAATAGAAATGTGCACAATTGTATGGTAGATTCAGGAGCGACATACAATGTAATGCCATGGTCTGTGTATCAGAAGATTAATGCTGAAGTTGAACCATCCACCCTAAAGATCATCCAACTTGATCGAACTAATGTTAAAGTTATAGGTGAATTAAGGAATGTTCTTATAAGATTATCGTCTAACCCCAAAGTTCATCAAGTAATTGATATTATTGTTCAAGATATTCCAGAAGTGTATGGTATGTTTTTAAGCAGGGACTGGTCCGAGCAGCTACACGGCTATTTTGCGACAGACTGGTCTCACCTGTGGCTGCCCAAGAACAGCAAGCCCAACAATATCAAGGTAAATCGTGAACGTTACCTAAAGTTCACAGTGACAGATCTAAACGATCCCAATGAACCATTTACACCTTCTATTGATTCTCCCGAAATACAAGGGATGGATACCTTTTTCGGAAATTTCATGGCCGAGACTTCAGCTATCACCAACCCAAAACAGCAGTCCGATATTGTAGCATATGTGCATCCAGCAGCTTCTACACAATGGTCTCATGCACCCGATAAAAATAAAATTTGATCTCTTTACTTTGACGGGTCAAAGTCCAAGGAAGGAGTAGGTGTAGGCTACGTTATTATTGATCTGGCAGGTAACAAAACCCTGATTGCATGTAGGCTAGAATTTGAATGTACTAATAACATAGCAGAATATGAGGCTTTATTACAGGGTCTCAGAAAATCTTTAGATATGAACATTCAAAATCTTACTGTCTTTGGTGATTCGTAAATCATGGTTAGATAGGTAAGGGATTCTATCCACTGTCTGTCTCCGCATCTTAAAAGCTACCAATCCGAGGTATGGAATTTAATGAATAAGTTTTCTGCTTTCAATATAAATTCTATTCCTAGATTGAATAATTCTGAAGTTGATCTATTAGCTAACGTAGTTTCCAAACTCTTTCCTGTAGAAGGCTTGTCCCCAGATGCATTCTTCGTCGAACTGTTGTTCAGGCCATCGGTTCTCGACAACATCATGAATTGGAGAGTCTCCGACGACAATCAACATATTATTAGCTTCCTGTATGTGGAAGAAACTTTTCAAGGCGTCGTGATCGACGAGTGCACTCATAATGACAATTTGCGCGATTTCACGATAATACCAGATCCGAGAACTCCTGAATCTTCATCAGATATGGTAAATTTGATCCCTAAATCTGTAGTTAGATTAGAGAAATTTTATGATCTGCAAGATAAATTCAAAAAAATGGTCAACTGTAAAACAAATAGTTCCTCTTTATTATATGAAAAAGTAAACTTGGGAACTGATGACAATCCACAGTGCATTAACTTAGGGGTAGGGTGTTCTGAAAAAGAAAAAGTCGCATTCATTAAATTGTTTAAATAATTTAGGGATGTTTTTGCATGCACGTATGATGACCTTAAAACTTTCGACCCTATCATCATACAACATGTCATTCCTATGAAACCCCAAACCTTGCCCTTTTAACAAAAATTAAGAAAAATGCACCCTAAACTCGAACCGACCGTCAAAAAAGAATTAAATAAACTCCAGAATGCTAAGATAATTTTCCCAGTTAGGCACACTCAATGGGTTTCTAACCTTGTCCCTGTCTGGAAGAAAAGTGGGGAAATCCGACTATGTGTCGATTTTCGAAACCTTAATAGAGCGTCTGATAAAGACAACTACCCTGCCCCACCCATGGAACAGATCCTTCAAAAGGTATCTGGTTCTGAGAGACTATCCTTATTGGATGGTTTTTCAGGGTACAACCAAGTCCTGATGTCTCCTCCAAACCAACTTAAAACTACCTTCCACACTCCATGGGGCACCTACGCTTATTGGAAAATTTCCTTTGGATTGATTAATGCCAGTGCCACTTTCCAGAGAGCGATGGACATCGCTTTCCGAGGCTTGATCAATCAGTCCATCGTAGTTTACCTAGATGATGTTACTATCTTTTCAAAGAACAAAACTGATCATCTAGCTCATTTGAGAACCGTTCTACAGCGATGTCGTAAATACGGCATTTCCTTAAATCCTAAAAAATCTATTTTCGTTGTAGAACAAGGTAAACTCTTAGGATTCATTGTATCAAGCGAAGGGATGATTATCAACCCTGAAAGGACTCAAGCCATCACAAAACTTCCCCCTCCCTCATCGAAAAAGTCTATGCAGTCTTTCTTAGGCCAGATAAACTTTGTCAGGAGATTCGTCCCCAGTTTCTCTGAGATGGTCAGACCTTTACAGAATTTGATTAAGAAAGATGTACAATATCATTGGGGACCCTTAGAAAACCAAGCTTTTAATTCAATAAAGAAGGCCATAATAGACACTCTTTCTCTCATGAGCCCCGACTTTTCAAAAGACTTCATGCTCTACACATTTGCTTCTGACCGTTCCTACGCTGTTGTCCTAACTCAAAAGAACGCTGAAAACAATGAAGTACCCATTGCCTTTATGAGATCTGCTTTCAAAGGCATGGAACTTAATTACCCAGCGGTAGATCAGCAAGCCTACACTATTTTCAAAGCAGTTAAACACTTTCGGTCTTATCTTTTGAAATCTAGGACTAAAGTTATTGTCCCTTACCCAGCCGTCAGGAACCTGTTAGCGCAGAAAGAACTAGGTGAAAAGAGGGCGAAATGGGTTACCTTCTTACAGGAGTGTGACAGAGAAATTACCCCAGCTCAAATAGTGAGAGGCCAAGGCCTGTGCAAGTTAGTTGCTGATTCAGCAGCAGGATAGCAAGAAGAAAACGATATGTCAAACCTAGAACAACACAATCAAAATGCAATCTGTTGTGTACAAAACTCTGTCAATCCATGGTATGACAATATAAAATTCTGTCTTCAACATGGATCAGCCCCCCGCCACCTAGATCCCACTAAAAGAAGAGCGTTAAGATTAAAATCTACCTCCTTTCATTTGGTTAATGGTATTCTGTTTCATCAAAATTTTGATGGTGTACTGATGTGTTGTCTTGAGAAAGACGAAGCAAAAAAAGTCTTACTAGAGTTACATGCAGGAGAAGGTGGTGGGAATTTTGGTGGTGACACCACTGCCCATAAAGTTTTGAGAGTCGGTTATTACTGGCCCACACTTTTTAGAGACGCCCATGCCTTGTGTCGTAAATGTATTATTTGTCAAAAAGCATCAGGGCAGTTACAGAAACCAGCCTTTCCTTTGCAGCCTGTTTCAGTAGACTCCCCTTTTCAGAAGTGGGGCCTTGATATTATAGGTCCAATCAATCTGCCATCCTCATAGCAGCATAAGTTTATTATAACAGCCACAGATTATTTTACCAGGTGGTCTAAAGATCCCGCATTAAGAACGATGAATACTAGTCAGGTAATTGCCTTTTTAAATTCGAATATTATTACTCGTTTTGGTATCCCTGACTGTTTAGTATTCAATAACGCCTCTTACTTTTCATCTCTTGAAATGAGTGAGTTCACTTTAGAAAAAGGAATTAAATTGAAGTATTATGTCAGTTACTACCCCCAGGGCAATGGATTGGCAGAATCAACAAATAAGAATTTGATTAAAATTATCAAGAGAACAGTATCTGAGAATCACAAAAACTGGCACAATGCACTGTTAAACGCAATCTAGGCTGACAGGGTAACACCAAAGACTGCTATAGGTAACTCTCCCTTTTTTTCATCTATGGCAAAGAAGGAATTCTTCCACCACACATTCTTCTTCCCTCACTACAGCTATCACAGAAAACACAAGAAGAAGACTGTCCCCCTTTGGAAAACCGAATTAATGCTTTAATGAAAGTAAAAGAGGTAAGAGCCCAAGCTAAACATAAGTTAGATCAGCATCAACTAGTGGTCAAAAGTTGGTTTGATTCTAACTCTGCTTCTGATAGGAACTTCGAAGTAGGTGATCTTGTCTTGAAATGGGACAAACCGCATGAGGGAAAGGGAGAGCACACGAAGTTTCAGAACTTATGGCTTGGACCATTTTTAATTGCCGAGAAACTGGGTCCCATCTCTTTCCGATTGCAAAATCTAGAGGGGCAGCCTGACACCTATCCGGTAAATGGCCAAGCTCTGAAAAGATATTTCGCTTGATGACAAGCCTTTGTATACTATGTACATATTTTTTTCTTTTGTTTGCCTTTTACTGTTTTGGCTTTGATCTTTTTCCTTTGCGCTTATCAGTTTTTGTTTTTGGAAATACACATACCTGCATGATGAACTATTCAGACAAGGAAAAGAGAAAAATCTTTCACTAAAATGACTGCTGAAACATTGTATAAACATCAATTATATACTTCTGAAATTTACATGTGTCACAAAAACTGTTGTTTGAAAGAAGTTAACTGATTTCGATCTGTGAGTAAAGCCTGTCGCGATCATCTATTATCTTCTTACGCTGTCTCTGTTCCTTAAAGGAATGACCCAGAAGATGTCTCCCTACCTTAGAAAGTTGGTTTTGTAAGTAAATCGTCCCTGGATCTTAATGAAGGACAGTTCTAAAAAATTCTGTTGAGGTCTGTAAAAAATATGTTAAAATATCATAATTTTCAGCGTCACCCCGCTCGATTATATATCTTTAAAAAACAAAGTGAATCATTAAAAGAGTTGTGGGAAGTGCTTGTAAACCCGTCGAGATGCTGAACAGGTCTGCTAGTAGCGGGGCAATGCATGCATGACACCAAGACAACTTCGTCGGGGTACTAAACAGGCCCGCTGGCAGCGAAGCAACGTCGGGTATATGAAAATTAGCAAATATGAAACCTCTTAACCTTAAAATGTCCTTTATTCTGATCTGGAACTTCTTGGTAGGATATGGATATCAGAGTGGGTTAAATGGAAACCTTGTCAGGGCTATGGACGCCTGCTGGCAGCAGTGGCTCTGTCAACAGTATTGGAGATTTTATCTTTAATATCATGGCTCGCTTATCTTAAGACTGTTATCAGTTCTCATCCTTTAAACACTGCTGAAATATTTGATCAATAATGATGTTTAAACAATTTTCTGGTTGTTTCTGTGTTTGAATTATTCTTGTTATCATAATCTGAATTTATTTTTTTTGGCAGAGATAACTGCTTCTACCAGTGTGTCGCCATTGTTGGCAGCCATTTCGCATTTTTATCCTATCCTATAAGCTACCTCCACCAGTGTTTTGCAACCCTTGATTTTCATTGCAATCTTTGGAATAAAACAACACTATTATTTTGCGCATTTGCATAGCTGCCTTTGTTCTCGTTTTCACGACTGAAAGCGTGAAAACTTTGATTTCGAAGTCACATTAAAATCGTCACTGGATTATTATGGTCACTCTTGTCTATGTGTTCATTGCATTTCCAATTTAATTATAGTCACACAGTTGGCAAGACTCCAAGATCTTTACTCATTTGGCATTCTTTAATTGTTAATATGATTTCATTTTTTATAAGATTGTGATGATATTATAATGATTGTCATTGAGTCCTTAATACATTGGTGGTTCAATGTTCTATAGTCTTTCATCGTTTTCCTTGACACATTGGTTTCATGAAAACACATTGACGTTGTGGTTAGACCCTTGGTGTAATCATTTCATACAACACATATTTGTTATGATCGAACCCTTAGTGTTGATTTCGAATCATTGTTTTGATTTTAAAACCATGCAAATGCTAATGCTTGTGAAAACACGCGGGTCGACTCATCATAGTTTTCAATGGTTGTTTTATTGACATTGCAATAGTGATTTGAACCACTATATGCGTCATCGGTTGTACATTGGGAAATGACTGTTTTTCATGGGTTGATATAGTTCCACCACCCTCGCACACTCGGGCATTAATGCCTTCCCTCCTATCCTGGGTTCACTCTGTTGATTTCAGGGAAGTCTGTGAGCTATTCGACCCTACAAATACCCTGTCCAAACCCTTTCCCATTCACCCGACTCACTGTGTGCTCCCATCTATGGCACCCGTGGTGCGCATAGAGCCAAATGGTAGCCAAACACTCCTGTTGTTCGACAATGCTCATAGGGATTTGGAAAATGGTGGTTGGCTGGTGTTTATCCAAAGGTTTGAGGGTTTCAACCTTTCAGTTGCCCAACAATTCACCCTCACCTTCGACGGATGCAGGGCTAAGGTCAGAGACATACAGCTCGAGCTAAGTGATGAAGTCATAAGCTCAGCTATAGGACTACCAGCTACAAGGAAAAGGTGGTTTAAAAACTCCAAAGTAGACGAGGTGTCGTAGCCGCTCCTATTCACATCAAGGAAGATTGTTACCTGTGATAGAGGTATGCCTATCACTACCCTCAAACCCAGGTGGCACGATCTTTTGGCAATTGTTAAACAGTTTGTGACCTACGAAGGTCGTTATGGCTTGGCATTTCTGTATCATCTTCGTTTATTGATCAATTTTATAGGCTACCCTCTGAATATGCCACATTATCTCTTATGTAGCCTGTACAAGATGTCTAAAAGATTCAAGCATGAGAAGGCTGATAGAAGCCTTTTCCATCACTGCTTGATCAAACTCATTATCGTCCACCATTTGAGCTTTAGTGGTGATTGTTGGAAAGCCTTCCTATCTAGGAATGGCTTTGCCACTCCCGAGTCTATCCAAGTGGACAAGGTTGTGGTTACTGAAACATTGGTTGGACCAGCCGTGCCACTTCATATCCTTCTACCCCCTGTCAAACCCTCGGATTGCCCCGACATGGACCTACCCGATACCATGGCCGACCCGTGTGCTAAAGACAATACTAAAGTCGTCAAAAGGCCTGTGAGGAGGAAAGGCAGAGGTGATACTACTATCAATGGTAAGGGAAAGAAAAATGCACGATGGATATCGAGATGTGCTAGGAACAAACCCAAGCCAAACGTTGACCAGAAGCCAATAGTGTTGAGCGAGGACTTGGACTCCGAAATTGAACGATTCTTAACTGAGGAATACCCCTATTCTCATGGCCTCTGCTCTAAGGAACCCTATGACTATGTTTCTAACCTACCTTCGTGCCTCAAGAACGACCCAAACTACCCGAGAATCAAGCTGCACAAGGAAACCCCTGGTAACTTGAACAAACCCTCGCCTGTGATGCCAAAGCTCGATCAATCACCATGTACCCAATGCAATTCCTGGCTTGAACGTTATTACACCGACGTTCCCCTGTTGTAATATAGGATCAAATCGTTTGAGGAACGGGTGACAGTGTTGTCGAAGGAGAACGACAGGCTACAAGCCAACGAGAAGAAACAAAAAACCACCGGTTCAATTGTCTTCAGAAATGTCGAAGCAGCATCGGCCTTTGTCAATTCGAAATTATCACGACTGAGTTGTTTTCTTACTGCCCAGGTATGTATTTCGACATCGATTTTTCTTTATGAGTTTGCTTGAATTAATATAACGGATTGGGTTTCCTTTCGATTAGCTCTGTTTGTTTTTAATAGATTCAAAACAATTCTGTTGACTTTGAATTTTCAGAAATGATTTCATTATGAATCATGTATGGAAGATTTGTTTTGCTAAACTCAGACACAGCTACGATTTAGTTAATGTGATTTTATTATTCTCAGATTAGTATAAACGATTGATTGTTTTTTAGTCTGTTCGAATTAGGGTAGTCAATTGGGTTTGTTTCGTTTATTTTTGTTCGAATAGATTTAAGGAATGATTATGTTTTTCTTCCATTTTAGATTATGATTGCATCTGACCTATACAGGAGATTTATTTGCTAAAATCAGACACAACTATGTTTTGGATTGATACGATTTTGTTGTTGTTGGATTGTGTCGGCTCTGAGTTAGTTCAATTTATTTCCTATGGTTTGATTTTGAAACGATTCCCTATGCTTGAATTGGCATGATCCTTTACATATGCAATACATCAATATCAGTGATTGGTTTGATAAATATAATGTAATCTATTAAATCGAAAAAACAACTCCGTGAGTTTTGGATTTAAAAATGATTTTGTTAATGGCTGAGTTGACATAAACTATTGCATGAAAAAATTACTTGATCAGTTACAGTTTGCGTCGATTGAAATTGATTCATGAAAATGATTTCATTGGTTTCGATTTTTAAAACGATTCTGTCTGCTCCGAATTGGAAATAAAAGTTGTGTGATAGATCATACATATCCTGTTATCATTTGATTGATTCAATTGCGATTATGTTTGTTTCAAATTGGCATAAAGATTTGGTTACTTATGGCATGAGCGATTTGCTTTGTGTTGATTTAATAATTAAAGATTTGGTTTAATAAGTCAAATATATTTCTGTTAGCATTTCATTGATTTGAAATGATTCTGTTTTCAAATTAGACCAGCTACAGAATCACAAGATTCTATAGCTAGTCTTAAAATTTAGATTTTGTTAGTTTTACAAATAAAATATCATCTAAACTTGTCTATTCTTGTCTACTTTCAAGTGCATATGAATTTCAATGATCAATTGGGCATGTTGTGGCAGTTTAGGAGATATTTGTGTGATATAGTTTTGTTATAGGTTGTTAGCTTGAGTCAGAAATAGAGACTTGGGATATTATCCCCAGATTTTTTGTAAACTATTTTGATAATTCCCACAGGGATGTTTTACCCTGTGGTCTTTATAAACTCATTTATTTTTTTGTAATGAACACATCATCGATTGCTGGGAGAACCAGACTATGGATTTATAATGATACAGACTGGGATGAAAGTTGATGTCTTGTAACAGGTTTAGCTTTCAATATATCAAACTTTTATTTCAAGTTTTCTTCATATCAAGTTTGCAATTAATTATCGACTACTTTAGCTATCATAATTCATTGTAGGTTGATGTGATTTGGTTTATGCGTCGTCCATATCATATCTCTCTTATTTTAAAAGTACAGCATTTACTTTGTTTCAATTTCATGAATAAAGGTTTATCTTCTTCATTAATTGAACTATTTTGTACAAATCTTTGCATACAGATTTATCTAAATGTGATGATTTGTAAATTACAAGATTGTTGTCCTTTTTTATGTCTTGTTTGTCCTGTCACTTATATTTGAAGAGCACTGTTGCTTCCTGTTTACGATAAGCTTATGGAGAATCTGGTGCGGGTTTCCTCCCACCGAACAGGTAAATCAACTATTGTATACAAGACAAACCTGAAGCGTTACTTCAAGTCAGTTTGCTATTTGTTATTTAATAGTTAATTTATTAGTGTTATTTAAGTAGTTTAGATAGATAGATATATAGTTCAGATTTATAGTTAGAGTTATTATTTTAGTTGCTTAGCTTAGATAGTTTTTATTTAATTTCTTTCTCATAAAATTATAAAAAATCAAAAAACAATAGTTTTTCTATCTGAGGACAGTTTACAAATGATTTTTGCAGGTTTTCATTTAAATCTGTCACCTGTAAATATTGTATATTTGTAATTGGATCTGATTCTGTTGATAATTGAACATTTAATTTTATAGAATTATTGTTGTATAGTCTAGGTAATAGACTGTAGATATGTACTTCAGATTTGTTTATTAGTTTTCTTTAATTATTGTTTTCATTTAGATTAGTTCCTCTAGTTAGTTTTCTTTTGTTTTCCTAGGACATAGATCGGCCAACGGAGCTGCTAAACCCATCAGGGTGGATCATTGCAAACGGCTTGGGTTATTTAGACAACCCCGGACCGGATCCACTCTTCCAGTTGGCAAGAATTCATTTTCGCCCGTCAACACGTTCTTGATTAAATTATTCTTCTCTTCTACTAGGATTAGTGTGGAAGTGTCTCTCATTTCCTGACATGTGGTATCAGAGCTTAGGTCTTCCCTGTTATGCTTTGGTGAGTATATCAGATATTGATTTACCAATATTGAATCTAAGAACTAAACCCTAGGTACAGTAAGAGTTTTAAGTCATAAATTGTGTTAAAGATCATGGTAAATAATGGCGAGTAGTTCCAGAATTGAGATAGAAAAATTCAATGGCCAGAATTTTGAGCCTTGGAAGCTTAAAATGGAAGATATTCTTGTATATCAATAATAATGGATAGTGGTCTGTCTAGGTACCCGACCAACAAGAATGTCAACAGAAGAATGGGAGAAATGATGCAGGAGCATCGCCAACACGTCAAGCGAGCCAGCGCAGAAGCGGAAGACAGCTGGACAAGCCAGCACAAATTTTGAAAACACTTGGAAGTTGTTGCGTGACCTTAAATATGTCATTTAAGATGAGGCGCACTTGTACATTGGAAATGGACCTTGAGTGGATAGCTCTCATCCATAGGTAGATAATCGGCATTTAATATAGTTAATGCAGGTAGCTAGGAATTTAATTCTAGATTTGATAGCTTTAGAATCCAAGAGGGAAAATGGATATAGACACCCTCATTGTATCATTGTAACATTAGCATTAGCTAGAGAATTTAGAAGAGAAGAGTACGCAGAGAATTGTATGAAGAACATGGACAGACATTTGAATTAATAGAAGAAAGCTTTGATTCAAACTCATGGTTTGTGTTGTTTTCTCTGTGTATTGATGTTATGCTCATGAATGATTACTTCCTGTCATACAATTGTTTTTATATGTTGTGTATGTGATTTCATGGTTAAGTTGAAGTCTGAGAAGAAGTGAGAATGAGTTTCAATTGTTTCTCTAATTGAGCCAGAAGATTCCTGCAAGGAGTGCAGTTGAATTGTCTGCAAAGAGTTCGTTGACAGAAGGGTTCAATTAGAGAAAGCTTTTGTTCTCATTCCCTCGAAGGTGCAGTTAAGCATAGTGTTGTGCAAGGAGTGTGTAGGCCAGGAGAAGTCTCAGAGTTGCAATTCTGAGCAGAGTATTGGAAGACTGCTGCTGCAGGTGTGAGCAGAGTCGAGTACCTTCAACACTTATGCGTTGTTGAAGATTTGCCGCAAGGAGTGTGTGCAAGGTTTCTTTTGGAGGCTGAAGTTGGGGAAAGCTCAGGAGGAATAGGCCTTTGAATTCACTAAGGGATAACTGCATGGAAGCTACCATGGAAAGTCTGAGAGAAGCATCGCAGGTTGGCGAGCGGGCGAACGAGTCTCGTGGGGAGACACTTCTTCCTTTCATAGAATCATCAAAGGGAGAACGGACGGTCAAAATCCTTTGAGGAGGTTTTGCGAAGTTTTGTGGGCCGCCGGATCTCATGGAAGTGCGAGGAGGTTACGACGAGAATGTTCGAGGTTTCGAAGCTTAGGAGGGAGCAGAGCCGTCGATCTGAGACAGGAGGGTCGTCGGATCTACACGTGGCATCTTGTATCGGGGATTCGCAAGGCGAAGCACCAAAAGTTCACAATGGGGATTGTGATATCGCGATCCGCGATATCCCGACAAGCTCAGAACCATCCATCAGCAGGGACACGTATCAAGGGATCCCGAAGAGTCAGAGTTTGGGGCATTGGAGGTTTCGAGGACAAAGAACTCTTGCATGTTGGAATCGCGATCCGCGATAACCTAATGGTGACGTGGCAGTGTGGGACCACAGGAGTGAGTGGAAGACAGGTGGCGTAAGTCATCGGGGTTTCACGGCGAGAAGTGTCAATCTGTCGACATCCGGATTCACGATCCCGCAAAGTCCGAAGTCCCGATGAGATAAGGGGCCGTTGAAAAGTCAACTCACGTGCGCATCATCATTTCGGCGCATCGGGTATCGGAGGTTGGAAAACCAAGTGTTTGGTGTCGCGAGTAGCGAAGTCGCGATAGAACCGAAGTCCCGATAGAGGAAAGAGGAAGTCAGCATTGACTGACATATTGGGTCTCAGGGATTTGAGAATCCAAAGATAGACAGTGAACTGGCGAAGCTGGGAGTTCTGATTTCCCGATCACTAAGGGAGATCATTTGGAAGAGTTGTTGTGGGTAAGGAAGATTCCCGATAGGGAATCAAAGGACCTTTGAGTTCTTCGGGCCATAAGAGGAAGAATATCCTATGTGAGCGGGCGTGCTCTGAGGAGTGCGGCTATGTCAAGTGGTATCAGAGCGGGATTATCTCTTTTCTTTCTGTAGCAGAAGAGAAGGAGAAAATTCGCCATGCCGCCGAGAAGAGAAAGGAAGTCACTTGATCCAGAAGATAGGGAGGTGAGGAGAAGAGGTAGGCAAGTAGCAAATCTAGATATGGAAAGACAGATGCATGATCTCCGAGCAAGACTCGAAGATATGGAGATGGCACAAAGATGCACAGCTAGTGCAGGGGATCTTAGTGATTCCGACAGCGAAATTGAGGCTGAACGCGAGCAGGAAGTTGTAGCCGAGGATGCATCAACTGAGCGCCTAATTAAAGCCATCTTACGGATGGGTGCAAAGGCGAAGATGGACATTCCAGTCTATGAGGGAAATCTGGATGCCGAGGAACTGCTAGATTGGATTAGAGCTCTAGACACATACTTCGACTATGAAGATATTGAAGAAGATAAGAAGGTCAGGCATGTTGTTACATGTTTGAAAGGACATGAAGCATTGTGGTGGGATGAGCTACAAGCTGACAGATGCTGCAAAGGCAAACAAAAGATCAAGAGTTGGGATCGAATGATTGCGAAGATGAAGGCGAAATTCATCCCAAGAGGCTATCAAATCACTCTATTCAGGAGAATGCAGAACCTGAGACAAAAGCTGATGACGGTGAAAGAATACACTGAGGAATTCTATCGACTGAACATCAGGGCAGGTCATCAGGAGAGAGACGATGAGAAGGTTTCCAGATATCTGAATGGTCTGAGATACGACATTCAGGATGAATTGAGCATGGTAACCATCCGAACTGTGGAGGATTCTTATCAGATGGCTCTGAAAGCAGAAGAAAAGCTGAGCCGTAAGCAAGGTCGGCGAGGGTGAGGAAGGAGTCAGCCCAGGGGCAAAGCAGTTTCCCAGGAGAAATATCAGAAGCCCAAGGAGGAATGGAAGAAACCTCAGGGTAAGGTTGAAAGAGGTGGAACCTCACAGCGAGGACCATATGTTGAACCAAAAGGACAGCATACAGAGCAGAGGGGAGATTATGATGACGCAAACACTCTTCCTCATACTAGAGGTCATGGTAGAGGAAGAGGTGGAGTAATCACATGCTTCACATGTGGGAAGAATGGGCACAAATCATACGAGTGTCTGGAAAAAAAGAAGGACATTGGAGAAGCTCACATCACCGAAGCATAGAGGCAAGATGTTGAGACCAAGGACGCAGAAGGTGGAAGATCTCTTATGATGCGAAAAGTCCTTTTGACACCTGAGAAGGAGGTGGAAAGTTCAATCCAAAGGACCAGACTGTTCAGAACAGCTTGGAAGACCAAGGATAGGGTGTGCAAGGTTATTGTTGACAGTGGCAGCATGGATAATCTCGTGTCTACAGAAATGGTAGAGAAGCTGGAGCTGGAGACAACTGATCATCCCGGCCCATACAGAGGTTCGTGGCTACAGAAAGGACACTAGGTAACTGTTACTAAACAATGCTTGGTTGAATTCAAAATAGGTGGATACAATGATAAGATCTTGTGTGATGTTATTCCCATGGATGTATGTCATCAATTTCTGGGTATACCATGGCAATATGACAGAAATGTGATTCATGATGGGAGAATGAACACATATACACTGGAGAAGAATGGGAGGACACATAGGTTGCTTTCGATAAAGGATAAGGAGGTGAAGCCGGAAGTTAGCAACACAATACTTCTCATGAGTGGGAAGGAACTTCTTACAGAGGTGAAGAATAAGGAAGATACACAATTCTTTGTGGTCAGAAAACCAAGAATTGTTCTGACTAGCACAAGAGTGGATGATTTACCAGAAGAAGTTCAGGAACTACTAGAAGAGTTCGCTGACATTATAGTGGATGAATTACCTCGTTCGTTGCCACCAATAAGGAGTGTGAGTCATCATATTGACCTCATACCAAGAGCCAGTTTGCCGAATAAAGCCGCGTACAGGTTGAAACCGCAAGAAAATGAGGAAGTTAAGAGGCAAGTCCAGGATTTATTGGACAAAGGATTGGTCAGGGAGAGTTTGAGTCCATGTGTTGTTCCAACGGTACTCAGTCCAAAGAAGGATGGAGGTTGGAGAATGTGTACCGACTCAAGAGTGATCAACAAGATAACCATCAGGTACAGGTTCCCATTACCGAGAATGGATGATCTGATGGATTGCCTGAGTGGGGCAAAGTATTTTTCAAAGATTGATTTGAAAAGTGGATATCACCAAATTCGCATGAGAGAAGGCGATGAATGGAAGACAGCCTTCAAAACAAACGAAGGATTGTATAAATGGCTAGTCATGTCGTTTGGCTTGACGAATGCGCCAAGTACCTTTATGAGGTTGATGAACGAAGTCCTAAAGGAGTTCATCGGGAAGTTTTTCATCGTGTATTTGGATGACATACTGATTTATAGTAAATCAGAGGCTAAACACTTCAAGCATTTGGCCATTTTGATGAAGAAGCTACAGCAGGAGAAGCTGTTGATTAATATGAAGAAGTCCTCATTTATGAAGACATAACTCATTTACTTGGGTTTTGTTATTTCGTCTAATGAGTTGAGGATGGATCCGGCTAAAGTGGAAGTGATCAAGAATTGGCCATCACCGAGAAATATTTTCGAGGTGAGAAGCTTTCATGGATTAGCTAGTTTCTACCGGAAGTTCATCAAGAATTTCAGTGGAATTACCGCAGCGATGATGGATACAGTGAAGAAGCAGCATAAGTCTTTTCATTGGATAGCAAAGGCTGAGAAGAGCTTCAATCTGTTGAAGCGGAAGATCACGGAACAACCAGTGTTGGTGTTGCCAGATTTCCAGAAAACATTTCAGGTGAAATGTGATGCAAGCGGATTTGCCATAGGAGTGGTCTTGAGTCAGGAAGATAGGCTGGTTGCATATTTCAATGAGAAGTTGGATGAGGAAAAATTGAAATACTCCACGTATGATAAAGAATTTTATGCTATCATACAGGCGCTGAAGAAGTGGAGGCATTATTTGATCCCAAAAGAATTTATTTTGTATAGTGATAATCATGCATTACAGTTTGTGACTCAATAGGAAAAGTTGAATCAGAAACATGCAAAATGGGTAGAGTATATGCAGAATTTCACATTTGTGACTAAGCATATTTCAGGAACTGCTAACAAAGTGGTTGATGCTTTGAGCAGGAAATGTTTGTTGCTACAGGAGTTTCGAGTCAAAACATTGGCTTTTGAAAATCTCAGGGACATGTATACAGGGGATGCAGATTTTGCAAAGGCATATGAAGTAGCTGAGAATCCAGTTCTCAAAGATAGAAGCCCTTGGATGGATTATATGATCCAGGAAGGATTGTTGTTCAGAGGCAATCAGCTGTGTATTCCGAAATGCTCCATGAGGGAGAACCTGTTGAAGGAGAAACACAGCGGAGGATTAGCAGGACATTTTGGCCATGAAAAAACATTCGCGAAGCTGAATGAGTCATATTTTTGGCCAGGGATGCGTGAAGATGTCAAGCGGTTCGTTGACAGGTGCAAGATTTTCCAGCATTTGAAGGGGAGGAAACAGAATGCAGGTTTTTATCAGCCATTGCCCATACCAGAGAGGCCATGGGAGGCAATAAGCATGGATTTTGTATTGGGGTTGTCGAAGACACAAAGAGGGTTTGACTCTATCTTTGTGGTGGTCGACAGATTTTTGAAAATGGCACATTTTATTCCATGCCAGAAGACCAGCAATGTGACTCATATCGCAAATCTGTTTTTCAAGGAGGTCATTCGACTTCATGGATTGTCGAAGAGCATAGTTTCGGACAGAGACACAAAATTCATAGGGCATTTCTGGAGGACCTTATGGAATAAGCTGGGAACTAACTTGGCATTTAGTTCAGCTTATCATCCCCAAACGGATGGACAAACAGAAGTGGTCAACAAAAGTCTGGGAGACTTGCTGAGAAGCTTGGTGACAGAGCACCATAGCAGTTGGGACCACATATTACCACAGGCCGAGTTTGCATACAATGACTCTATGAATCGAAGCACAGGAAGAAGTCCATTTTAGATTGTGTATGGTACACAATCAAGAGGAGTTTCTGAGTTGAGGGATTCAGAGCAAACTGCTACTAGCAGCGCTAGTGCAGAAAAATTCGCTGAGGCGATGAAAGAACTTCACAGTCAGGTGAGGCAGCGACTGCTGGATTTGAGCCAGGAGTACAAGCGCAGAGCAGATCAACATCGAAGACAACTTCAGTTTGAAGTTGGTGATCTAGTTCTGGCACACTTAAGGAAGGAAAGGTTCCCAAGGGGAACATACAATAAGCTGAAAATGAAGAAAATCGGGCCATGCAAGGTCTTAAGAAAATTTGGAGAAAATGCTTATGAGATTGAGTTGCCAGATGGCATCGGAATATCTTTGATATTCAATATCGCAGACTTATACCCATATAGGGCTAGAGAAGTAGAGACTAGAGATGAACAGCCAGTGATCCAGTGGGTGAAACAATTGCCAGTTGCAGAGGAGCCGCAGATGAAATGCATACTGGACAGGAGAGTGGGTAAGAAGACCAGGAAAAAAGAATACTATGAGTATCTGGTCAAATGGAAGAATCACCCAGTGGAACATGCCAGCTGGGAGAGTGAAGTAGTGATATAAAAGCATGGACATACCATGCAGGAGCTCATGGACAGGAGCCCATGAAAGTTTTCAAGCCGAGGAGTATGATGCAGGAGCATCGCCAACACGTCAAGCGAGCCAGCGCGGAAGCGGAAGACAGCTGGACAAGCTAGCACAAATTTTGAAAACACTTGGAAGTTGTTGCACGACCTTAAATATGTCATTTAAAACAATTCTCACTTGTACATTATAAATGGACCTTGAGAAGATAGCTCTCGTCCTTAGGTAGATAGTCGGCATTTAATATAGTTAATGCAGGTAGCTAGGAATTTAATTCTAGATTTGATAGCTTTAGAGTCCAAGAGGGAAAATGGATATAGACACCCTTATTGTATCATTGTAACATTAGCATTAGCTAGAGCATTCAGAAGAGAAGAGTACGCAGAGAATTGTATGAAGAACACCCATGGATAGACATTTGAATTAATAGAAGAAAGCTTTGATTCAAACTCATGGTTTGTGTTGTTTTCTCTGTGTATTGATGTTATGCTCATGAATGTTTACTTCCTGTCATATAATTTCTTTTATATGATGTGTATGTGATTTCATGGTTAAGTTGAAGTCTGAGAAGAAGTGAGAATGAGTTTCAATTGTTTCTCTAATTGAGCCAGAAGATTCCTGCAAGGAGTGCAGTTGAATTGTCCGCAAGGAGTGTGTTGACAGAAGGGTTCAATTAGAGAAAGCTTTTGTTCTCATTCCCTCGAAGGTGTAGTTAAGAACAGTGCCATGCAAGGAGTGCGCAGGCCAGGAGAAGTCTCAGAGTTTCAATTCTGAGCAGAGTATTGGAAGACTGTTGCTGCAGCTGTGCGCAAAGTCGAGTACCTTCAACACTTAAGCGTTGTTGAAGATTTTCCGCAGGGAGTGCGTGCAAGGTTTCTTTTGGAGATTGAAGTTGGGGAAAGCTCAGGAGGAATAGGCCTTTGAATTCACTAAAGGGTAAGTGCAGGGAAGCTACTGTGGAAAGTCTGAGAGAAGTGTCGTAGGTTGGCAAGCGGGCAAACGAGTCTCGTGGGGAGACACTTCTTCCTTTCGCAGAATCATCAAAGGGAGAACGGACGGTCGAAATCCTTTGAGGAGGTTTTGCGAAGCTCTGTGGGCTACCGAATCTCACGAAAGTGCAAGGAGGTTACGACAAGAACGTCTGAGGGTTCGAAGCTTAGGAGGGAGCAGAGCCGTCGATCTGAGACAGGAGGGCCGTCGGATCTACACGTGGCATCGTGTATCGGGGATTCGCAAGGCGAAGCACCAAAAGTTCACAACGGGGATTGAGATATCACGATCCATGATATCCCGACAAGCTCAGAATCATCCATCAGCGGGGACACGTTTCAAGGGATCCCGAAGATTCAGAGTTCGGGACATCGGAGGTTTCGAAGACAGAGAACTCTTGCATGTTGGAATCGCGATTTGTGATATCCCGACGGTGACGTGGCAGTGTGGGACCATGGGAGTGAGTGGAAGATAGGTGGTGTAAGTCATCGGGGTTTTATGGCGAGAAGTGTCGATCTGTCGACATCTGGATTTGCGATCCTGTGAAGTCCGAAGTCCCGCTGAGATAAGGGGCCATTGAAAAGTCAACTCATGTGCGCATCGACATTTCGGTGCATCAGGTATCGGAGGTTGGAAAACCAAGTGTTTGGTGTCGTGAGTAGTGAAGTTGCGATAGAACCGAAGTCCTGATAGAGGAAAGAGGAAGTCAGCGTTGACTGACATATTGGGTCTCGGGGATTTGAGAATCCAGAGATAGACAGTGAACTTGCGAAGCTGGGAGTTCTGATTTCTCGATCGCTAAGGGAGATCATTTGGAAGAGTTGTTGTGGGTAAGGAAGATTCCCGATAGGGAATCGAAGGACCTTTGAGTTCTTCGGGCTGTAAGAGGAAGAAGATCCTATGTGAGCGGGCGTGCGCCGAGGAGTGGGGCTGCGTCAAGAAAATTGAAAGAAGAGCAAGAAGTATGATTCATCTTTGTCTTGCAGATTCGGTGTTGTTGAATATATCATGTGAATATTCGAACAAGAAACTGTGGGATAAGCTGGGAAGCTTATACCAGTCGAAATATCTAGTAAATAAGTTGTTTCTCATAAATAAACTGTATCTTCTGAGGATGAGTGATGGAAGTTCAGTGACTGAGCATTTAAATTTGTTTAATCACGTGTTAAGTCAGTTATCACCTATGGATATTAATATTAATGATAAGGAGAAGTGTATCATCCTATTATGTTCTTTTCTAGACTCCTGGGATAGATTAGTCGTGGCTATTGGGAGTAATACAACCACACTAGTGCTAGAGGACGTGGTTTCTTCTTTATGATCAGAAGAAATGAGAAGGAAGAACATGGAAGGATCCACCAAAGATGATCTAGTAGTGAGAGGTCGACTAGTAGAAAGAGATGAAGGAAGATTCTCCAGTAGAAATTTCAAGTCGAAGGGTAGATCTAAATCCTCGGTTCAGTCAACGTGAAGATGTCGGAAATGCAGTAATGTTGGAAATTATAAAAAGGATTGTAAGTTGAAGGAAACAGAAGTCAATGTTGGATCCGATGAGAAGCAATCAACTAAGAGAAATACAACCTCGGATAAGGGAGGTGATTTGTACCTATAATCAACCAGTACAAAATCGGATCAATATGTTTGGTTGATCAACTCAGGAGCATCCTATAATATTCCACCAGATAAAGAATGGTTCTTTGAATATGAAGCATATGATGCGGGTGATGTGTTCTTGGGGGACGACTCGACAACCAGAATTTTCAGACGAGGAAGATTATGAATAACACTACAGGATGGGAGGAAAAGAACCCTTCTAGGTGTGCTATACAATCTGGGTTTGGAAAAAAACATGATATCTGTCAACAAGATGGGTGATGTAGGTGTGCATACTCTGTTTCAGAAGGATTCATGCAATATGGTTAGAGGTGTGATGGTATTAATGAAAGGAGATTGGATTGGTACCATGTATAAGTTGTTAGGGTATTTCCACTTGACTAGATGAAACATCATAGTTTCTCCTAAAAATGACTCGACTGCGACTCAACTTGACTTAACGTCAACACAACTTGACTCGACTCGAGTTAAGTCAGTTCGAATTGACTCAACAAGACATGATAAAATAAACCTAACCAGGTTATGGCATGAGAGGATGGGATGCATTGGAGAAAAAGGACTTCAAGATATTCAAATCAAAGGTATGGTCGAAGGTTTTCCTGAATTTGGTTTAGAAATCAACTTTTGTGAACATTGCATATATGGAAAAAAACAATGGGTGAGGTTCCCATCTGGAGAAAGTGGGTTTCTAGATCTGGTGCATAGTGATGTGTTTGGCCTGGTTACAATGCCTTCACTTGGTGCATCCATGTATTATGTCTCCTTTGTAGATGATTTCTCCAAGAAGACATAGATATATTTCCTTAGGAAGAAATCAGAGGTTTTCGAGAGATTTAAGGAGTTTAAAGGTCTTGTGGAAAAACAGACAGAGAAAAGGATTAAAGTGTTGAGAACCGACAATGGTGGTGAATTTTGTGGAAAGGAATTGGATCAGTTTTGTAAGAAGCGTGGCATAGCACGCAAAAATACCACACCATATACACCACAACAAAATGGAGTTTCTGAGAGAATGAATAGACGTTGATGGATAAGGCAAGGAGCATGCACAATGGTGTTGGGCTCGCACAAGAATTCTGGGTGGAGGTAGTCGACACTAAAATATATATGGTGAATATGTCTCCTTTGTTGATGCTAGTTGACATGACTCCAAATTAGGTATGGTCTAGTAATAATTCTTCGGTGGCACATCTCAAATTATTTGCCTGTGATGAATTTGTGCATGTTCCTAAGGAAAAGAGGAGAAAGCTAGACAAGAAGGAAGTCAAATGTATTTTTATTGGATATAAAGAAAGAATGAAAGGATATAAGATTTGGGATCCTGCATCAAGGAGAACAGTGTACAGTGGATATGTGGTGTTTAGAGAAGTTGTAAATAAGTCTGATCCTGCAGAAGTTGTTCAGACCAAGATTAATCTTGATACGATGCGGTTTGAACTGAGGAACGAAGAAGATGATTCAGATGAGTCGAATAAATATGAGGAAGATGTGGAACAACTTAATTCGGTGGTAAGGAGGTTAGAAAGAATAAGAAAACTAGTTGAAAGGTATAATTTTCTCGACTTCTATTCCACATTCGTGCTAACTAGCATCGACGATGATCCCAAGTATTTCGGTGAGGCAGTCGAATCGACAGAGGGTAAACTATTGAAGGACTCCATGGTTGAAGAGATGGAATCCTTGTACAAGAATGAGACATGGGATTTAGTCGAGTTGCCTAGTGGAATAAATCTCATCGGTAGAAAGTGGGTGTTCAAGAAGAAAATTGATGTCACGGGACAAGTCGAGAAGTTCAAAGCTCGACTGGTAGTGAAAGGTTATTCCCAAGTCAAGGGAGTCGAGTTTGGTGAGATTTTTTTCCCCTGTTGCAAAACTAACTTCCATTAGAGTACCAATGTCTATGGCTAGAGAATTCGGTCTAGAGATAGAAAATATGTATTTGAAGACAGTGTTCCTACATGGGGACCTAGAAGAAGAAATCTACATGAAACAGCCTGAAGGATTTGTAGTAAATGGAAAGAAAGAGTTTGTGTGAAAAATAAAAACATATCTTTATGGTCTAAAGCAATCACCAAGGATGTGGTACCAGAAGTTTGACACATACATCCTTAGATTCGGATTTGTGAGAAGCAAAGTTGATCATTGCATATATTCCAAGGAAGAAGGTGGGTGTTTCATATATGTAGCTTTGTATGTCGATGACATGTTGTTGATTGGAAACAACATGGACACAATAAAGAGGTGAAGAAGTCACTATCATCCAAGTTCGACATGAAGGATATCAGTGCAACTAACTTCATTCTGGGAATGGATATTAAGAGATATGGATCCACTAGAAAGCTCTGGTTGAATCAGATGAAGTATATTGAAACAGTTCTGAAACGATTCAACATGCAGGATTGTAAACTGGTGAGGATGCCAATTCCTGTGGGAGCAAGGCTTAATGTTGAGCAGTGTCGAAAGACACAAGAATAAACAGAGGACATGGCACATGTCCTCTATGCAAGTGTTGTTGGTATTCTAATGTATGTGATGGTTTTCACTTGACTAGACATTGCCCATGCAGTGGGAGTGTTGAGACAGTACATGTCGACACATGGAAAGCAGCACTGGACAACTGTCAAGAAAATATTCAAGTATTTTTGTGACATGAAGGGCTATGCTATATGCTACTAAGGAAGACCTAGAGATGGCAGTGGTAAAGTTAATGTACATGGCTTTGTCGATGTTGATTGGGTTGCAGACCTAGATCGACGGAGGTCGACTAGCAGATATGTCTTCAAAATGTTAGGTGGAGCAATAAGTTGGATGAGTAATCGACTAGAGGTCATAGCCTTGTCAAAAACATAAGTTGAATACATGGAGGCCACTCATGGAAGCAAGGAAGTGGTATGGATTCAAAGGTTGTGTTCAGGAATCAGGTTTGAGAAGATAGCTATGAAGGTGAGTTGCGATAGTCAAAGCGCAATATTTCTGGCAAAGAACCCTACTTATCCTTCAAAGACTAAGCACATTGATGTATAATACCATTTTTTAAGATATATGGTGGAAAGTAACAAGGTGCTACTGGAGAAAGTAAACACATTGGAAAACATAGTAGACTCGTTGACAAAGTCTATGAGTGTTGTGAAGTTCTCTTGGTGCAGAGAGGTAATGGGAATGTCTTCCCTGGTTCTGTGAATGGAATTTCAGGAATCTCTTGTTTCAACAAAGAAGACAACAAGTGGGAGAATGTTGGGTTGTTATATTCCTTGTAGTGAAATTTTGGTCGAGGTTAATCGACTAACAGTCGAAGGTCGAGGTGGATCGATAGAAAGTTGAAGGTCGAGGGAGTCGACCTTGTAAAGTCAAAGTCTAATATATCGACGAAAGGTCAACCATCAAGAGGTCGAAATGTGGGTGTGAGACGACCGACTAGAGACCGAATGAATGTCAACTAGTAGTATACTGGTAATCCGAATTGGAGTCGACTGTAACAGAATCCTGGGATTTGCGGGATTTGTAGCCAATGATATGCATGGATCTGCAACCTTTTTTGGGTGCCAATATTAAGGGTTTTTCTTTTTGTAAATCCTATAAAGAGGCGTGTTGTAACATTTTAAAGGGAAATTGTATATTGACCAATTGATCATTTTGATCAATGTTGTAACATCCCCAGCATCCAACTGGGCTATGCCACATAAAAAAATTTGAACTATATGCAAATTAAAACATATACAACAGAGAAACCCTTGCGGAACTTTATATATAAAACTCAAAACAGACAAATACATTCTGTAAATGCACAGATTCATATGGAAATAGCAGTAACATATACATGCAGCATAGACAGGCAATAACCATAAATATAAATATAGTTATAAACCACACATACGATAAACCCATAAAAATAAACACATAAATAATAATGCAGCATGTAATTTAACACACAATTGACACTTATCTTGGTAATAATATCACCAACTGCATGCAGACCTTCCACGAACCTCCCAGTCTTAGACCACATTGCTCATCACTTTTAGCAGTGGGTCACCCCCAATCTGGGACTAAACTCCACCCGAGTAAAGGGATTCCTAACCAGGCTGATGTATCTCAGACAACAGGAAATACTCCATCACAAGTGCCAACTCAAACTAACATCCTACAGTCCCTCATTCCCCACATGCATGTCCCACCCCAAGAAGTGTGCCCCTTCTCTGCTCAATAGTCAATTGGGTACCCCACTTCCCTTCAAGGGCTTCAACAAAAGGCTAGACAAGAAGTCTCAAATCCCTGTAGTTACAGTTTAGCACCTTTAGGAAATCAATTCCCAACAATTCTCTCACCTAGAAAGAATTTCTCACGAGCTTGACAACCCACCTCTTCATTCTAGCTCCCAAGCTAACCAGGTATAGATACAGGTATGGGTATAGATACATGTATAGGTACAAGATGGTATGGAGGACAGCTAAATGAGTTAGTGAATGATGATGGAATGAATGATCAAGAAAATGAACTAAGTCCAAACTCTATGTATGCATGTTCCCAACTTGACACTTGTCATGTTGGGAGCTACTTTGGCCCACTTGTCCCCATCCTTAGAACTTAGGATAAAATAATTATCCATACTTTATACATCAAGGAGTATTAATATAATATTCATTTTTGTCTTAAGCTCCCTAGTTTATCCCTTTTCCTTAACTTTTATCCCCCCCACCCTTTCCCTAATTAGTGGAGTTTAGTCCCCCATACTCTTTTATCGTGGTCGGTCTACATGCAGCGATGTATTTTATATTAATTATGAGAAATATACAAAAATAGGCTCATTGTCCTTTAGAATCTAGTATCTCTGGCCTAATTCAAAACACAAGGCCTTCTATCTTATAATAACTAGCTCACCAACCTATAAAACACAGCATATAAAAAGGCTCCCTGGCCTCAAAATCACGTGCACTTAAGTTTGTTGCACGCAGTATCCTGGAATGTGCACACTTCATCATTTTAGTTCCCATTACATGTGTGCCCTATACCATGGAAGGTGCATACAAAAAAATGATATCAAACATCTCACCAATTTAAGTACATGTTCATTTACATTTACAATTGGGTTCGGCCTAGGGGTATTACAAATGTTAGAGGTCGTTGGTCATGCATATGTAAGCCAGATTGACTACAGGATTGTTCTTGTGCATGCAAGAGGGTATGATGTTGATTGTGTCTTATCTGTGGACCAAGGTTAGACATGTAACCTTTTATTCATATTGAATAAGACAACAAGAGAGAATAACACTCAAAGGAATGGTGGTTTTCCCAGTTATGGATTTCCAGGGTAAAATCTCAGTGTACTGTGTGATTTCTTGTTTCATTTACATTCTTGATTAAATTATTCTTCTCTTCTACTAGGATTAGTGTGGAAGTGTCTCTCATTTCCTGATAGGTTTTCCCTCCACCAAACATGGTCACGGTTGTTTTTTGTGGTTTTCGATCGGTTCTCTAAGATGGCCATTTTGACATCATGTAAAAAGAGTATCACAGCCAAGGCCAATACTAGGCTCCTCTTTGAGTAGGTTTGGATTCATTTCAAGCTACCACGTACCATTAGTTCAGATAGGGACAACAGGTTCCTTAGTACTTTTTGGTCCAACCTATGGTCTTTGATGGACACCAAGATGAACAAATCAATTGTTTTTCATCCCCAAACATATTGACAAAATGAAGTGGTCAACATAATGATTCTTCATATATTTCACTTGTACAACTCCAAAACTCCATGTACATGGGATGAGAGTCTTTCATATGTTCATCATAGATATAACATATCCCTCC
The DNA here is from genome assembly GCA_010110895.2 of Picea sitchensis. Classification (NCBI taxonomy): domain Eukaryota; kingdom Viridiplantae; phylum Streptophyta; class Pinopsida; order Pinales; family Pinaceae; genus Picea; species Picea sitchensis. Next base: position 3,062 of record SNQJ01S0045413.1, on the reverse strand, counting down.
AAAACTCCATTGGCCATAGCCCTTTTCAAGGGTGCTTGGAGTTTTAACCATTGGCCCCTATTGATGTAGCTATTATTGTTCCATCTTCCTTGAAAGAGTCCTTCCACATTCCAAGCAAGGTAGACAGAGAACATAAATTCGTTTGGATGGATCCAACACCTCCAACAATATGTTCATGATATCTTAGAGAAGGCCACCAAGTATAAGAAGTGACATGATCAACATCGAGTTCCTCGCAAGTTTTAGGTTGGTGAAAAGGTGTGGTTGCATTTGTAGAAAGAGCACCTCACAGGCCCCCATAGGAAGCCTAAACCACTCCAATATGGGCCTTACACCATCACAAAGACTAGGGGTGATAATTATTTCAAATTGAGTACTCCTCCTTTCTTTTGCTTGCACTTAGTATTTAATGTGAAGCTTCTCCAACCATATTTCCCACCACTATTGGACACCTTGTAGTTGGATGAGAAATTTTTTCTTGCAAAAATAACTCCTGACTACACCACACAAGCTCAACTGGATCAGATCATGGACACCAGGATGAAGAGCACCCACCAGTAAATCATACAACTCTTTTGGGTTGTCAAAGCAAGACAACTACTTCAACAATCCAAGTGGCTCACTAAGATTCAGATTCAACAAAAGTTTCCCCATCTCCTAAGGGAAATTGATGCAATGGGGACCATTAATTCCTAAGGGGGGAGGACTTATCTAGGTGGATATCAGTGGTCATCCACTTCTTCAACTAAATTATCACATTTCTCCATCTTGGTCATTTTTGTTATGATTTTTGGGTTCTAAACGTATAGGGTTGTTTTGAGGCACTAAACGATGTTTTCTGGCCATTCATGGGCCTAGGTTTTCCATGGAATTCCCAAACCTTGCCAATAATTGTACTTCTCAATTAGATATTTCTAATGAGCTACTAAACTCCCTATACAAATATTGTATGAAAAAGTTGTGCCACAGGGAAGTTGACGCGTCAAATAACTACCTTGGGACATGCAAACCTTTTGATGATTAACCTCCTAGTATTATGGTTTTGGACCTTTAGGGTTCTTGATTTATGTTAAAATTCCACTCTTGCGGCCCATTGTATGATCTTCTTGTGAATGAGCATAGTTGACATCTCTTTCTCTTCAAAGATTAGCTACCACCATTCTAGCTAGCTTATGTTCTACAGTAATCTACTATTTTATTCATTAATAGACTTTGGGTTTCATTGTATTGTTGTACTCTCTACTATATTTATGTGTGTGTTTCCTTTCATTCTTAATATAATCTAGATCAAATCCACATAGAGGTAACCCATATAGAAAATTGGAAAAGGTAAAATTTCCTGAGTTTTGGGGTGATACTAATGGTGAGATGGTTGAAGCATGGTTATAGGGCATGATCATGTTCTTTTCATTACATAATTATAATACTAATCACTAAATATGGATGGTGATCTTCCAGCTTAAGGGAAGCACTTGATTATGGTGGAAGACATTATTTCCACAACTTGGGTTAGATATTTTTTATTTAAATTGGGAAATATTTGAGGAAGAGGTCTAAGAATGTTACCTCTTAGAAGAATTCATAGAAAGACAATTAAATGAGTTTAATCCACTAATGTAGGTATATAGAAATGTAGCAAAGTATGAAGCTAGATTCATGGATTTATTGAGATGTGTGGTGTATCCACTTTCACTCAGATAAGGGCATACGTGAAACCTACCAGAGGGGGATGTTGGACATTTGGAGGACCTCATATTTAGAGAGATTGTCTATGGAGGTACAGAAGGGACAAATAAGAGTGAATCCAAACAATAATGAGAGATATGGGAATAACACATAGGGTTCATGCAATAGTGAACAACCACCAAGTAGAACATCGATCCATAGTCTTAGAGACCATAACTAAAATAAATTCAACTACTTTTTCTTTGTTAATTGATCTAGGAGCTACCAAATGTTTTATTTGTCCAAATGAATTATCTAGATGTGGTTTAATGGAAATCACAAGAATGGATTTCAACTTAGTTGAAGTGGCTTCAGGTGTTAAACAAGGGTTAAGACAAGTGTTAAAAGATATTGAACTTGATCTAGGGGTGTATGTTACTCGTGTAAATTTATATATTACCACATTGGGATGATATGATGCAATCCTTGGTCTAGATTGGTTGGACACCCATGAAGCAATTCTAGATTTCAAAGGAAAGATACTTTATTTTATATATGATTCACTGAAAAAGAGAATATTAGTAGGAACTAAGAGAGTAGTATCTCTAATATTAATTTCAAACTTACAATTGGAAAGGAGTCTTAGAAATGGATGTTAGATGTATGTAGTAGTGGCTATGGACAAGAAGAAATATCCAATGGATATAGAACAACATCTGATATAGTCATAATTTTCTAATGTAATTCTATAAGTGTTGCCCAGGATACCACCTAAGCATGAGTTGGAGTTCATTATTGAACCTAAACCAGGGATAGAGCCTCTTTCCAAGCCTCTGTATTTTCTAACTACTTCGAAATTGTGAGATTTATATATGCAACTTCAAGAGATTGTGTATTTAGGGTTGATTTGACCTAGTGCATCGCCTTGAGGAGAACCAATGATTTTGTGAGAAATAAAGATGGATCATTGAGGATTTTCATTGATTATAAATGATTAAACAAAGGAACCATTAGAAACCAATACCTGTTACCTTGAATTGATATTTTCTTTGATCAAATGGAATGGGCCACAATATTCTCTAAATTGATTTATGATCTAGATATAATTAGTTGAAAATGAAGCAAGAAGATATTCCAAAGATAACATTTAGGACATGTTTTGGACATATTGAATTTGTGGTGGTACTCTTTGGGTTGACTAATGCCCCAACAATATTTGTGATTTTGATGAATGGAGTATTCCAAAAATATTTTGATAAGATTGTAAAAGTGTTTTTGGATGAATTCCTTATATATTCTCAAACACTACAGGAGAATTGTTGGAGATATTACACACTCACCTAGTTAATTATTTTCCTAAGGTTGATAGTCCAATGTTGAGGGTGCTTCCATAGATG
>SNQJ01S0045412.1:39996-65158 GCA_010110895.2 Picea sitchensis | reverse complement strand
CAAGTCGCTCCTGCTCTCGTACTCCATGTCTAGGACCATGTGGGCCTCGAGACATGATCTCCTAGTTATCCCTAGATATCGGGGATAACAGGGCCAATAAACTTTATTGGGTTTCCTTCATTCAGCCTCGAATGTTAAGAGAGATGGGTTTACCCATAGACCTATCACCTGGATCTTCTCCACCTGTGCATCTCCACCCCATTGCGAGGTTTGCGACTTGTGGTCGCGGTTGAAATCTCCTCATACTTCAACCCAACTCACATTATCTACATTTTTGCATTTTACTTCATGCAACTTATTCCTTTATAGGAGACCGCTTGTTACTCCCGCATTGTAAAGACATCATTGTACCCATCAGTCTCTTTGATCTACTTTTGTGGTCTCTAGTTGGACATTAATAAAATTATCTTATCTTATCTTATCTTCTACACTCGTGCGACTTGCTTGGAGGATCATTTGTGAATGGATTTTGCTGATTTTTGGATGGAATTTCCACAGTTAGGGTTTATTCTTGTCATATCTTGGTGAAGTAAGTAAATTTCTGCAATTTCATTTCATGTTATTGAATGATTATGGTAAATTTTACTTGTTCATATTGAAGATCTTTAATTGGTAAAACCTATAAAACTTTCAGACCCCAACCCCGTTTCAAGTCTCACTAAGACACATAGTTAAATGCCCAACCCACATTGCACATTTACTGCTACAAATTAGTAAACATGAAATTAAATGCTCAAAACTGAAACACAAGAAGTATGCTACAGCACTTTAACCAGAAATAAATCACACACACGGAAAATTCAACACAGAGATTTGGTCTATGTTATCCCCAATCTCTAGGGATAACTATGAGATCATGTCTCCAGGCTCACAGATCCTAGACATGGAGTACCGAGAGCAGGATTGACCTGAGCATGGCCCTGGAGGACCCATCCTTCTTCTTCTTCGCCAGACTTGTCCTGTTAGCAGCAGCAGCTTCCATCACCATCGGCTTGGACTTGGATCAGGTTAGCGCTAGCAGCCTCTCCATCAACATCGGGCTGGACTTGATCGAGAAGACTTTGCTCCATGAGTAATTGGTCCAAGGTATCATGGTATGTGTCACGCTTGATCGCTATAACCTTCTTATATATGACCGTTCCATTTCGAGCAATCGCTTTGATTTTACACTAATCCACTTAATTCATTGTTGGGATTAACGGGGTGACCTAGCAAGTTTGTATTCATGGGTTTTGAGTTAGCTACCGTGGGGATTTGCGTAGCCATCGCCCGGCTTCCCACTCATTCTATCATATTATCATTTTACATCCTACCTCCCATACATCCATCCCATTCCCTAGTCCGACCATTAGGATAACATTTTGAGGGTTACACTTTTTCCTTTGGGAAGAAGGAGCTAAAGGGTCTGTGGGGTGTGTGCGTACCGGTAAAAGATAAAAGCCATAGGAAATGAAACTCCAGATGTTTCGCTTCAGGGATCCCCGAAGGCAAATAAAAGCCCCGATAAGAAACAAAAGGGACCCTAAGAAAATAATAAAACAAGACCTAAGTAACTAAGAGGGTTGGTGCCCCATCATGAGCCGGGCTCCATTATGTTCATAGGTATCTAGCAATATGATATTGCCATCATCTGGTCACCATCACAAAAGGACCTTCGGCCGCATGGCCAAGGGAAAGGGGGTCTCAAAACGAGCCAACCTTCTCATCTACAAAAAGTATTTGTGAGTGACATTGCCATTATCTGGTCACCATGCCAAGGCAAAGGTCCTCCGGGTCGCACTTTCGGTACAAAAAGAAAGAAAAGCAATAACAAAAAATAAGTAAAAGGGCTTGGAAAGTGCATCCATGATCTGCATAGCCACTCTACAAAGGAACCCATGGACAACACCTACCCTCGGTCTTACTATGGACTGGATATCCCTAGACCATATCACTTCATGAACATGGCTTGAATTTCATCCCTCTGTGGAAACTTTCCTTTTCCTTTGGATACTAGCCCAATAGATTATTCTGCCTATTCTTCTCGCTTTGCACTAGAGAGCGGTAATGTCTTTGAGCTATTAGATGATATGCTAGGGATTTCATGCAAGCATTTGATAAATTTAATGATCTAAACATGATTGACATTGCTATGATCCCGAGGTGGACTCCGATGGAGCCCATGGAGCTGCCAGAAGTTTTGATGCCCGTGACCATGCTCGACGGACAGGTACCAGTGGACCGTACACATGGGGATATGATTAGCTCGAACCTCCGCTAATAAGAGCCCATCAAATGGCTGGCCGGGATGGCGTAGACAGACAACGTTAAGGATGAGCCATTGCACGAAGAAAGAAGGATGTTCCACCTATGACACTTCATGTGCAGACCTTTCCTAGGGGGAATCACCCACCGCAGATAGGGACGCTTGCCTTTGATGGACAGGACGCCACCGAGGGCAGTCTGGACGCTGTCCTGGAGCGTGTGGCATTGTGTTGGGGTCATTTGGCACGCGTGGCAGCCTGGAGGAGCCCTAAAGGGGCCAAACGTTTGGTCTCTCGATGTGGTTTGCCCAAAAAGGGCCAATCGCTCTCTCGTATAACAGCCCTCGACGCCCCTTTTGCCTTTTTCATATTATACCATTTTAGCATTTAATGTAAAAACAAAGTAAATTTTAAAGGTCAGCCTTGCCGGCTGTTTTAATGACCTAAAATTTAATTAAAAAGTCATTGATTATATAAATAGAGGACGTTTCTCTCATTTTAAACATAACATAACCTTACCTTCTGTGAGAGATCTACTTTAGTTCCTTTGTCTTGGTATTTTGCCTTTGGAAGTGAGGCACAACTCTTGTTTGGAGGATTTTCTCGGCATATTATGGTGTTTCTCTCATTGGTTGGTTTATAACTAGGGTTTTTGATGAGCATTCCCTTCAGGATTTGTAAGTGAATTTCTCATGCAAACTTCTTAAATGAATGGTTGTAGGTTAAATCTCTTGCATTTATTGTTATATCGCTATTATATTGCTTAATCTGAACCCTAGGTAGCAAGCACACTAGTAGGTCATTTTGCTATATGTCCCCATGTTTGAGAAACTTGTTTTAGCTATTGATAAAGGAAGATAAAGCTCAGCCGTTGCTAAGCACTAATCATCCTTTTCCGAAAGGCTTTGAAAGATAGGTTGAATAAAGGTGACGCCCTAGGCCTAGCTGATTCTACACCTAGGGTTTTAACTTTTTAGGGTTTGAAGCGCCTTGCTCTTGCAACACCTTTCTCCCTAGGATTTGTGTTTTAAAGCTAGCCGCTTTGCCAAGAATATTTAAAGAAAGAGGAAGGAGCATGAGGTCTTGCTTAAGCAACACCGAATGAGCCTCCTTCCTTAGGGTTTTGATTATAGGCCCCATTGCAAGACCATAGAACCTAACTCTCAGTCTTAGATTTTGATCCCCAGATCTTTTGCCCTTGCTTTTTGACTCCATAATACCCTAAGGCACTAGTTTTTCTCTCCAACGTTGAACTTGTTATGCAAAAACAATCTTTCAAAACTCTCAAATTTGAAACCCTAACTAACTAACCCTAACGCCTACTAACCTAGTGTACTGGATGATGACGCCATGCCTTATTAAGCTCTTAGTTGATAGAAAATACCGTGGTTTGGTCATCCGATAGACATTGATGTATTGATGATTTTCATTGGCTAAAATTGCAAAACGCTGACCTCCTTGTCTATCATACTAACTCTAGGAAATGAAGCATCATCTCTAGCATAGTGACGCAACAACTTATAGTATGTGAGCAATTAATGACATTTACTGCATTGATTTAATCTGCTAAGGAATGATTATTTTCATTAGATGCTATATTGTCCAAGTTTATTGACAATTAATATTATATGCCATTGTCATTATTGCAAAACATTGACTTCATCAATATTTATCGCTGTCTATGCTCATATACATTAAAATGTTGATAGTCCTTGATTAATGAAGCATTAACCACTACTGCATGTACCAGTGTTATTGTTCCTAAGCAGGTGCCTCTTCTGTGTTTTTTCTTCAATTGACTATCTTCATGCAGAATCGGTGAAAGGGAAACTAGCCTTAATCCTTGAGCCTTTCCCTTTCAAAACCCCTGCATTGCCAGTGGACGCCTCCCCCTTGGGCTTAGCCAACTTAAATAGAAAGAGCCCCATCAAGGTGAGGACAAGGGTGGGAAGCTCCTCGCTACGCCTGGATTTTACCCTTCCGCCTACTTGACTCAAACTACAAACTGAGCCATAACAGTCTACAAATTCAAGCCCTGGAAAAACCGACAAAGAGGAAAACCAGTGAGAGGGGAGGCTCTTATTATTCAGAGAAATGAGAGATATTTACAGCCATCTTCGTAATTAATACACATTTATCGCTTTCCATGAATAAACTCGATAGAAAAATAGAGCCAAAACTCAAGTAATTTATGTGCCCAAAACTGCATACGTCTCACCTGTTGTTGTTGTATCTTTGCCTTCGATTGCTCGAACTGCATTAACACGGTCTCACTGCTATTGTTGTACTTTGCCTCAATTTTTGTGCTCAAACTCTGCTTGGAATTCGTAAGCATAATCTGTTCATGTGGTCTCTCTCCTAGCTCGACTCTCTCAAACTCTAGGAATGAATGAATGAGGGCACATTAGTCTCTAAGTAGACTTGGTGGAGGAAACCGAAGAGTCGTGACTTTTCATTTTTTCCTCACAAAATTCCAAAAGTCACATTTAAATTTATATCTCATAAAGTTAATTTACTAGGGACCACATTGGACACCACTCCTAGGCACCTAGGTGATGAGAAACACTTTGTCCTTGGTACTTTATTTAATTAATTTAAAACTCCTCTCTTACCAAGGAAAGTGTTCTCACCACCCGTTTATCTTAGAAAGGTACGTAAACTTTCTTATTTCAAAGTTTGTGAGGATGTCTGCCATCTGCTCATTGGTGGAAACATATTGTAGCTCAATTGCTCCTCTCTAAACATGGTCCCTGATGAAGTGATATATAATCTCACGTGTTTAGACCTTGATGGAAAAAATCGATTCTCGTGAGAGTTTAAATGTAAATTGATTGTCATAGTAGATCATTGTGGGTCTCATCTCCACCCCAAATAATCCAACTAGCAACTTGCGAAGTCAAATGGCCTCACAATTGGCCTGAATGGAAGCCATATACTCTGAATCTGTAGAACTCAAAGCCATCGACTTTTGCTTCTCCACTAAACCAAGACACCACCGTTGGAGCCTAACTAAAAGCAGCAAATAACCCGAGGTACTCTCTTGTCAATCGACACATCCCCGGACTAATCAACTGGACACCAACTAAACTCCATCCTCTCTCTCTTATAGTTCAAAGCTAAAATTCACCGTATTCTTTAAGTACCGGCGGCTATGTTTTGTCGCAATCCAATGTACTCTCCTCAGGCTCTACCATAAACCAACTAAGAGAGTTAGCAAAGAAAAGATCCGGTCTTGTGTTGACCAAATACATCAATGAATCGATCAATTGACGATATAATGTGGGATCAACTAGTTGTGACTCAGAAGCATTGAGATTCTTTTAGTTGGTAATCATGGTTGTGGACATGGGTCTACAATCCTCCATCCGAAATCTCATCAGAATGTCTTATCCATATCTACCTTCGTCTCCGTAAAGATATGTCCATCCTTCTGCCAAATATCCAACCCCAAGAAGTAGTGCATCGACCCAATCTCTTTCATCTCGAATTCTGAAGAAATGCTCTCGCAACCGCCATGAGTCTCACCAGAATAAAAGAGATCATCCACACATAGCACAAGAATGAGAGGATCACCTCCAACCATAATGAAGTACATGTTGGGACCAGCCTCACTCTTCACGAAACCCATATGTTGCAAGTATGTGTCTATCATGGAGTACTAAGCCTAGGAGCTTGCTTCATCCCATACAAGGCCTTCTTCAACTGTGACATGTGAATCACTCCCATGCACCTCAAACTATATGGTTGCTCAATAAAAACCTCCTCCTCAATGAGACCATTCGTAAATGCTATCTTCACATCCATCCATGGATTTTCCAACCCATCTCACGAATGGAGATCACTTCCCCGATCGAGGTGTATCTTAGCTACCGAGCAAAGGTCTCACTCACATAATCAACTCCTCTACTCTAGAGAGCTCTGTTACAACCGTAGCCGGTAATTTTCAATGCTACCATCAACATCATACTTGATTTTGTACCACTTGAAGTCACCACTGACTTCCCTCAAGTCTGTAGAACCACCTCCAAATACATTCTTCATGATGGAATTGTACTCTTCCATCATGGCATCTCTCCAAAACCTCCCAATCAACTCACTGCCTCTCAAGGTGGAAGGCTAGACTCTCAATGCCACCATCGCGAAGATAGCTCTAAAACCTCTATGTGGAGGGTTTACTCTCCCTACATCCCACCTCGACTTAACGTAACCAGCGTGTGCCTCCCTCAGCAACCTCAAGCCACTTGGGCTTCCCTCCTCTAAAGTAGTGTCCCGGGAGGGGAATCTCCCGCTTCAACCCCATCACCCCAAGATCGGTGGAACCTCGGCGCAGAACTGGCGAACTCGATCCTCAAAACCTGTAATGAATCCCATGATCCCCGACATCTGCGGGCTTCAGAACTGTGGTCCGGGGCTGCCACTAAAACCGGTGGACCTGGAATCAGGTCACCTGTTTGTTGTGGACTCACCTCGGACCCAGACATTGACCCCACCCTTCTCAGTCCCTCGTGAGTTCCTAAAAGCTCCATACTCCTCACCACGGTCCCTCTCAAAAATGTCCTCCTCAAGGAAGGGATGATATGCAGAAAGCCTTTGAAGTCCTCAAGAGCACCCAACAAAGATCCCTTCTGTGGGTTCTAGCTTGTCCTCTCAAAAGGGATATGTGGAATATGTGGCACCCAAAATCCCAAAGTGCCCACCACTGCTTCTTCCTTTATAGTCCTCCTTTCAGAGTCTTATCCCCAAGACTCTGGTGTGATTCTATTCTGTAGATAAACTCTGCAGCCTCAACCTAAAGAAAAGTGGTAGTCCCCGGACATGTAACATGGCTCTCGCGAACCCCAACACAATTGTTTCTTCCGCTTCACCACCCTAGGCTTTTGTTGTGGGTCAGAGAACTCCTGCCAACTCTCCTCGATGCATTTCAAAAAATCATTGGACTCTGGAGTACTTCACTCCTGGCCATCAGATCTCAACACTCTCGCCTCTCTCCTGCAAACTTTAGAAGTCTTGAAACTTTGAAGACTGCTTCATTGGTTCTATGAAGTAAAAATCCAAGACTTCCACGTAAGTCATCAATGAAAGAGACCTATGTACATAAAATGGACAAGATATTAAATAATAATAAATATAACAACTAAATAATTATTAATAATGAAAAAGACATGTATATTGGTTATTGTTCCCGACATGGGTATATAAGCTGTGCCTCACTGGGACAGAATCATCATCCATTATTATTCATTTTATCAATATATATTGTTCCAATTTGTAGTTGGTCTATTTTATTACATTGGTATCGAAAGGAATGATCCTCCTCATTCCCACACCCCTCGTGAATCCTCTCCATTTTTCACTCCCACGCACTAGCCTCCCTTTACACACTCCTCACACGCCATTCCCCTGGTAGGGTCCTCTCCACCTTACCGTACTCCTTTCATTCCTCTCCTCGCAGCTCTTCTCTCTCCTCAGAACTCCCATAACCCTCAGAATTCCCTATAACCTTCCTCCTCAACTCCACGCCATTTCTCGCCCTAGCCCGGCCTCCCACCACGCCTCCACGATTCTTCCCTGGCTACATCACCCGTGAAACTCAAACCCCTTCCCCTCATTATTCTCCTGCAACCCACCTGTCCAACAAGATAACCCTCTAATTTGCCTCGACCACATCCCCCATCACCATCTCCCCCGATAGCACCTCGACCACTTCCCCAACAGATTTCCCCGACAAACCCTTTCCTCTCACCACGGGCCACTGTCCCCCCCTATCCTCACCAATTATTAAATTCTAAACGTATAGTCATATGATTTCATAAAGCCCTGAATTTGGAAAACTATAAAATCATTAATTATTTTTATTAAAGGTTAATCATATAAAGTTATTAAAACTTTAACTTCAATATTTAACTTTATATTAAAATCAATTTTTTTTTAAAAAAAAAAAAAAAAAAAAAAAAAAAAAAAAAAAAAAAAAAAAAAAAAAAAAAAAAAAAAAAAAAAAAAAAAAAATAGACCAAGAATGCAAAATGCCCATTTAATGTATCTTCCTAAAAGGCATTACAAAACTAATTGGAGTCATGAGAGGAAATAAAGGTTAGTAATGATGCACTCAGACAAGAGTTGATTCATAATCTAAAAGAATAAATTTCAAAGGAAGTCGAAATTGAATGACAAATAGGCATGGAAACTCTTAAACAAGATCTTAAGGACGATATTTTTCAAGAACTCGTGGTTAACTTACAACGAGGTTTGAGAAACTTTAAAAGAGAAATAAAGACGACGGTAACAAAGTTTGGATCTAATAACACAACATCATATATAAAAGCATGATGAGCTTTTAAAATTAATAAAGATCAAGGCACTAACAAGTCACTTCAATCACAAACAAGTGGATCTAAGCACATCCAACACATCACTCACCACCGCCTCCATACAATTCGCTAAATTCCCAACTCATATCAAAATATCAACCCCTAATGATTTATCCTCCCAAAGCCAAAATTGAACTATCAAACATAATTCATATGATAACTAATGCGTATTTGGTTTAACAAAACTCAAGAATATTTCCATATATATAATATTACAACCTGTTAATATTTATCCATGTACCTTAGCGACACAATTGGTACATATGGTGGAAAGGAAGAACCCAATCATACACTTGGAACTCCTTCAAAAAACGATTTTTTAAAAGATTCCGTGTACTGGAGCAAGAATTCTTTTCAAAACTCACCAAGTTACAGCAGAAAGGCAGCGTATATGAATTTACACATCAATGGGAATCCCTTGCCACCTAAGTATTTGGATTATCATTTGATGATCACTATCTTTACTTTGCATAGGTGGTCTCAAGCCACATATCCAAGACTAGTTAAAATTTCATGAGGTCACTACTGTTGAAATAGCAAGACGCAAGGCAAAGGCAACAGAAGAAAAGCTAGAAGGCCAATCAAGATTCGGAAAGTTTTATTCAAGAAGAAACATAAAACTAACACAAACAATAAATCGATAAATATATAACATCCAACTTACAAGAAGAAAATACAATAAGTCTGGATTACTAAAGAATAAGAGAAGGTAAATGTAAACGTTGTGTGGGAGAAAAATGGGACCCAAGACACAGGTGTCGGATAGAAGACAATTCAAAAAAATCATACATTTGTCAAGCAGAAAACAACGATGAATCAAACTCAAAAGAATCAGTAACTGAAGAAATGAGAAACAACCAAAATGAAGTGTCAAATCTCATAGTTAACGACACACCAAGAATATCACTAGTAGCCATCACAAGCATTAGCCAACCACAAACACTCAAATTAAAAGGACACATAAAAATGATAATGTCATGTATTAATTGACATAGGAAGTACCCACAAATTTCTCAACATCAATGTTGCAAGGAACCTAAATTGTTTTATATATCCAAAATTCCTTAGTTACATGAAGGTGATGGTTGCAGATGGTAAAAGAATTGAAAATGTAGGAAAATTCATAAGGTGAAACTCCAAATTTAAGGCTTCAATTTGGAATCCGATAGTTCAATTTTGGCTTTGAGAGGATAACCATTATGGTTGATGTCGTGATATAGGTTGGGAATTTGAATTGTGGGGAGGTGATGGCGGCAGTGGTGGTCATGTGTTAGATGTGCTTGAGTCACTGGTTGTGATTGAGCTGCTTGTTGGAGTGCTCTTGACCTTTATTAATTTTAAAAGCTCATTATGCTTTTCTTCCAGATGTTGTGTTATTAGAACCAGACTTTGTTGCAAATCGTCTTTTATTTCTCCTTTAAAGTTTCCCAAACCTCGCTGTAGGTTAACCCCGAGTTCTTCAAAAATATCGTCTTTAAGATCTTGTTTAAGAGTTTCCATGCCTTTCGTGACTGACTCGGGCTCCTTTGAAATTTTTCTTTAAAATTATGGGTCAATTCTTGTCTGAGTTCCTCATTACTCATATTTATTTCCTCTCTCAACACTCCCCATTAGTTTTGTAATGCTTCTTCGAAAATTGTCGAAGCATTTTGCATTCTTATTCATTTCCTTCAACTGGTTTAACTGATTGTCTGCATTTGGGGTGAATAATTTCAATGCTAATCTTTGACCTTGGATTAGGATGCCCTTCAATACCAACTTTAACATAGATTGAAAGTCTTTATATTAATTTGACTTTATATATATATATATATATATATATATATATAATTAATAATTTAGAAACTATCTATATATATATATAGCATATATATATATATATATATATATAATAATTTAGAACTAATTATATATATATATATATATATATATATATATATATATATATATATATATATATATATATATATATAAGTCAAAGTAGCTCTGAAATCGTATTTAATTCGCTTGAAAAGCCACGTAGGGAATAATTTTAGGCGACGGCTTGAGGGACAGCAATGGAAGCTACGTTTGTGGGTGCCGTGGTCGGGTGTGAGAGTCTCAAGTGGTGAGTGGGGGTAAGCCGAAGAGAAACAGGGCCGCGGGAGTGGGAGACAGGTTGGAGGGGACGCCGACCGGGCCGGAGGTTTTGTGGGTGGTGGCCGGTGGAGGCGTCTCAAGGGCAAGTGCCGGGGAGAGATAGGGTCTCGCGAGTGGGGAGACGGGTCTCCGCGGGAGTGCAATGGCCGGCGGCCGATGACCGCGCGGGCGGGTGAATGGGCATAGGTAAGGTCGTGGTCTCAAGGGACGGAGTGTGATTAAGGTAGTCACGGGATTTGTGGGAGGGATGGGCAGAGGGGTGTGGGTTGTGGGGGGTTATGGGGGTTGTCGAGTAGTGAGGTCAGAATTGGGTGTGGGGGTTACGGGAGTTGGTGTACGGTAGATTAATCACAGCGGACAGGTATGGATGTGCTAGCAAGTCATATGGTAGCGGAAGTGTACAGAATGTGGTCGACGATGAACAAAGGTGACTCTTAATTTGTACGGACAACCCACGATTGCCAAGGATATGCGTTGATACCACTGTAACAAAGAAACCAGGAGCTACATAATTGGAATAATATATGTTTTGAATAATGAATAAAAAATATGGTGATTACAATTGAGTGAGGGCTCGCTTATATACCCACATAGGGGTGCCCATAACCAATAGCCATGTCTTTTCATTATTAATAATTATTTATTAATTATCATTTAATTGTTATATTTATTAATATCTTATCTATGTGTATTTTTATGTTCATAACAATACTCTTCATGGTCTTTGTGTGAGGTGACAATGTTGCCTTATTTTCTTGTGCATTTCTTGCTTCTATAATCTAATCTAAGAGATCCAAGCAAAGTATTTTGCTTGGAGAAATTTATGGTAGTATTACTATAGGTTTTGTGAGTTAGTTTATTTGAAATTGGAAAGTATTTTGCAATTTCCATAGATCTACTCACCTCGTTCTTTTTGTAGCAAGATCTCACATATTTGCAGGTCACATAGGGTTTGAAGGAGCAAATTTCAGATCTAGAAATTTGTTTGTTCAACCAAGGGTTTCCTCCAATATATTTCTGATATTATTTATGTCATTTTCATTCATTTCTAAGCATATTTCTATTCTGATTTAGTTCATAAATCTTCATATACATGTTCAGATTTTTGTATGTAAATTTATGTTTTGTACACTCACAGAAATTTATGAGTTTTTAAGTGTTTTTTGCAGCATTTCCAGCAAGCATTTGCTTGCTGATTTTTGCAGATTTTCGTTAGAAAGAAAGGGAAGTGCTGCTCATTTCAAGTATCAAAGCATTCAACGAACCCTCCTTGAGTTTGGATATCAACCCCTTCTCTTTCCATCTTTTTCTAAGCTTGTAAGCAGCCCAAGAGAGTCTCTTGGGCTTGCATTCTTCTCTTAAAATTAATTTCTGTTTTGTAAATTAGTTTAAGTGCCTACACCTTGCAAAGTGATTTGGCTATGCTAATCCATGCAAAATCATAAGACTAGATCAGTTTAATTTTTTGTTTTGTATATACTTGTTTGCCCTGTTATCCACCAAGTTGCACTAGGATGGATTTCCAGCGAGCCGCCAAAGGTTGAACATTTTTATGTTCAAAATTCAGAGTTCAGAAGTTCAGTCGGTCATAAAAACCAACCTTTCGTACATTCCATAAAAATTGTAATAAGAGATGTTGCATGATGAACTTGTAAAAGGTCTTAGCCACCTTAGTTATAAGCATGAGTTATACTCTGGAGTGTTTTTCACTTATTAATTATATTTTTCCGTTCAGCCAATTCATAATTTATGAGTTTTTTCACTCAATCCCTCCAGAGCTGGAGTATATGCCCATGGTTAGTCCTAAGCATGGATCTAAGCCTAGTGTCTAATGTATATTACCATGCTAAACATACTCCTAGAGTTTTATGGAAATGTGCTAAGTCCCCCTTAGGATTTTTTAATTTTTTCAGTTAATTAAAAATTTGCCAGAATTCGGCAATTTTTAATTAAAAAATAAAAATGTATTTAAAAAGTGGTACTAGGGGACTTCATATGCCATGGGGATGCTCATTTTTGGACTTAAAGCACCCATATTACCTAAGTACCCACTCAGTTGAACAAAAATAGTGATTTTAATCACTTAAAAATAAAATTTGCTCAAAAAACCCAAAAAAGTCAAATAAAATCAGCAAGAGCTAATTTTGGGGAAACATGTGGGGACATGTTTGAGATGATTTAGAGCTCCAAAAGGCAAGGTGGCAACTAATGGGTAACTCCTATTGGTCAAAGAGCAAAAGAAGACAAGTGTGATTTCATTTTTGGCACATGCTCCATAAGAGGGTGCGCCCCTCTTGAGAGGTGGCGCACTCCCAAAAGGGGCAGCCAACCTCTTGAGAGGTGGCGCACCCACATCCTTCCAAATCTACAAGGTGGCATCTTAGATGAGATATGGGAGAGGTGGCAGCCCCTCATCCAACACTTGGCACTACTTCACTCTCCAAGTGGTGCGCCCCCTTCACCAAGTGGTGCGCCCTCCCTCATGGACACTTTCACCCTTTGGCTATATATTAGAGCATCCCCCCATTGTAAAAGTTAGTTCAAGCTGGGTTACGAATTGCTCTCATGTTGTAAACTGTAATATCATTTATATATAGGAATAAGAAAGGCTTTGGAGGCAAACTTGGTGTGGATCTCATGTGTGGATGTTCATTGTCTTGTACCAATCTATGAGGTGAAATTGTTTTGATGCATTTCTTTCAATTGGTTAAATTGTAGCTATGATCTATTAAACTTGTTTGATTCTTAGATCAGTTATCATTCTTTTAACAAGATTTACTAAGCTTGCTTGCATTTTAAATCTTGTTGATTCTCATATGTAATCAAAGAATTCATGCTTTCTTGCTTGATTAACATGCTTTCCAGATTTCATATGTAAAGGATACTACTATTTGACATTGTTTGTAAGTGTGTTGAAGTTGTTAGGGTCTCATACTTGAAGGGAAGTGGAGCTTGCTTGCATCCTCTTAATCTTCAAGATTCAAAGAAAAGGACAATAACCCCTCTTTCATGCCAAGAAGACTCCATATTGCCCAAGCTTTTCAAGGGTTTTGAAGCATTTCTTCTCATCTCCTCAAACAAAATCTAAAAAAAACATTTTTTTGGTTACTTGTTCTAATTTCATATAAAGTAAAAGGACTGTTGATTGTAAAGGCTGAATCTCTCATTTACTTTATATATATCTCAAAGCAAGTATTTTAGATTTCATTTCTAAAGAAAACTTATTTAGGTCTAGCTTGCTTTAATCCATCTTTAGGCTCACTTTTTCTTGCTGAATTTCAAGGCTAAATGTTAGAATTAGGGCAGTAAAGCAGAACACAAGTGTCTTTTAATTTTCAGTGAGAATAACAACTAGATCTTATATCCAGAAAACAAGTCTACACTACTTGAACAGAGAAAACAAACATGTGTGCTCAGATCTAAGATAGTTTAGTTATTTAGTTAAAGAGCAGATCTAGAATAAACATTAGTTCTGATCTATAATGTTGGAATAAATCTCATACAGATCTACAGATCTAAACTCAAAAGAAACACAATCTGATCATGAGCAGCAAACCAAACTTTAGAAACAAGGAGGAAGAACCAAATTCAGTAAACAGTCCAGATCTGATAACATTCAATACTGATACATAAATCTAGATGGATCAAAACAAAAACTCAAAGCAAAATCCAGATCTGATAATGATAAACTGAATAGATAACTTACCTTGCCCTGAAGTCTTACCTCTGAAGATGTCACAGTCACACACTAGAGATGCAATACCATTTGTAATTATGCTCAGACAAAGTCCAGCTCATAGATCCACCATATAGGTTGGATCTCTTGCCAAGAGATGAATGAACTTTCTTGCCACCAAGGAGATAGGGCCACAAGGACTTCACACAACCAAAGGGATAATACAAGGACTCTCTTCACACATGCATTTCTGCAGTTAAACCTCCCTACTCAACGTAAAGATTCAATCACCTTAAACCCCTCACACAAAATTTTGTGGATAAACCCTACACAAAAATTCTCAAGTGGACAAACCCTTACATAAAAGAGTAGCCTAAGGAAGGTCGTGGCTCAAAGAAGGCCATGTGTCCTAACAACCGCGAAGGGAGGGCCGCTAAGTCCTGACAAACTCTGCAAGGGAAGGTTGCACTTACAAAGACTAGAAGAAGAATGTTCTAAGGCCGCATCACAACATCACAAGAGGAACAAAGACTCCACAACAACCAAGCAGCGGTTTCCCTCCACACCACCAACAACCAAGGGGAGCCGCAGCAAACACAACAGTTCTCAAGGGGAGCCGAGAGGGATAGAAGAGAAGGGTCGAGCCACCACACAAAGCCCGCCATTAAACAAACGCCCGCTAACAAAAAGAGGCTGTTAACAAAGGTAGCCCCAAGGGAGTCAGTAATTCACAAACAATGTAAATGCATCTCAAAAGGGAGCCGTATTACAACACACCAAGTCTCAAAAGGAAGCCGTAGCAACAAACTCTCCAACAAAGGAAGGGTTGCAGCAACAATACACTCCAACAAAAGATGAGGGCCGCAGCAAGGAGAAAGGATCCACTCAACTTAGGAGCTCAAGAGCATAACAATAAAAGGTGATTAGTGAAGGGTAGAGGGTAGGTTTATTTATAGTTTAAGCTAGGGCAAAATAGTGCTAAGAAATTAAATTAAAATAATTATTATTAAAATAAAATGTTTAAATTAAATAATAATTTAAACATGGTATAATTAACATTTAATTTTAAACTTTATTTAACCCTTAAGACAAAATAACATAAAACCCCAAACCAACAAGCAAGGTTAAGGGAGGGTTTAGGAGGGTTACAAGGTGGCACATTGTTCATTCATTTTCAAGGTGACCTTTGTAACTTTATCATCATCGTGACATGGAACACATCCCTTATATGGTCATGCCCACCTTCAAGGAGGGTTATATACCAACAAGGTACCTGATCAAGGATCAAGTTGCCCTGCATCATTTCGTCTTATCCACCAAGGTGTACAACCAAGGATCAATCCAAACAAAAAGCAAGGATTTCCTGAAACACATCCAGGGGCCCTAGAAATATCTAGGGGTTTTAACTGCTTTGTCCTAGACCAAGAACCCCAAATTTCATACACTGGGGCCCTCGCAAGGGTCTTTGCCATGGCACTAACTGCTTGGTCCCAAACCAAGTACCTCAGGAGTGCACAGAGGGCCCTAGATATCGTAATTTAGGTTCTTTTAAGACCTCCCTGAGAATGACTCCCTCAGAAGCTGCTATAAATTTAACACTAAAGATAGGTGGTTTTCAAGAACTTAATTTCTATATTTGAGCAAAAAAGCTTGTTGTTTATATCTCCCCATTTTAGGACAAAAATAATAGCAGTGCTGGGCTTTTCTAAATAGTTTAGATTCAGAAATTTACTAGTTTATCATAGGATTATACCTCTAGAAATTTTTGGTTTTATAAACTAACAACCCAAAGCACTCTTATAAAAGTATCTTTGGCCATATTTGTTTCCTTTTAGTTTGTTTGTTGTTTTGTGCAAAGCCATTGAATAAACAAGTGGGGAGATTCTCAACCAATATTTGGCGGATTAGGAGCATTTTGGATTTCCGGAAGCATCCTACACCTCCCTAAAAAAATTTGTATAACTTGTAAAACCGTAATTCATTGTTGTAAGGATCCAAAGTCCTTTGAAAAAGATCTAAAGACTCCCAAAGAGCACTTGTAAACGAGTTAATAAAATAAGTGAAGCAAAAGAGACTTCACTTTTCTCTTTTCCCCTCAAGGGGAACCTGTATTGTGCTTGTTTAATTTTGTGCATAGTTTCATTCCCAAAAGTTTGAATTTATCTCATGATCTAAGGAGTAGGTAAAGGAATCAAATCTTATAAGTCTCAAAGCACTATACAACACTTCTTAGATTAGATTTTCTTTTTGCAAAGTAGAACACTCAATTGCTATATTAGTTTTACTTCAATTTGGCAAATAAACCATCCCTCAACCTCAAAAAGGTATGGTCAAGTGTGGATTAGTAATTAGTCCTACATTTCAATTCTCAAAAAATTTTTACTATGCTTAAAATAAATAAATAAATTCCCCTCAACTCTCACTGACTTTCCAAGTACTATGCAGCCAGTCTCGACTGGGCTGGAAGTGCTCTATACATACTGAGTTGGTCAGTGGCTGATAGATTAATTAGGACAATTTCTAAAGTAGTTAACTTAATGGCGCTGGAAAACGCCTTTGCATGACTACATGGGCGGGGTAAAGTGGGTCTCTCTCTGGGACTGGCTTCCCAATCTGCTTTTGGACATCAAGCACTTTTAGGAGTTTACTGGTGAGACCATTGGGTTTTGTGAACTCTCCGCAAGTTTCCAAATGAAGAGCTAACCTCTAAGGAGGCCCAAACCATTTCTTACTAATTCAACATCAATTTATCCTATTAAAACACGCGAACTACATTGCACAATTTTATCTACTTTAAAGCACTGGGTCTCATTTCAAGACTCCAACAAAGCCACAGGTTTCCTTTTATATATTGGTTATCTCTTTGAAGCTAAGTCTTAAACTCTTACTGCATATAACAAACCCAATTTAGCATCCCTATCCAAGTAAGTATATGTTTGATGTTATATCATGTATGAATTATTTGTTTATGTGTATTTCAATCTATGGTTGATTGTTGAATGAAAGCAATAAACTCCTAGATTTTAATTTCTTGTACTTAGCCTAGCTTAAGCCATAGTATTTTGTTAGGACTACCCCCTTGGCTTCGCTGAGCTAGACAAGAGTTGAGGATTAGGTGACAAAGACCTTAACTCCTCACTTTGCCTCCAAGGACACACCCAGTGATTGAAGATTTCTTCCACATCTCCCGGGTGTGTATAAGGTGACAACATGTCCTAATTTGTCCTTTATTTCAAGTTCATGTATAAGGTTGTGTGGCTAGCCTAGTTGTGTATTTTATTTCAGGTTCTGCTTTATTTTTTACCCACTTTGGCACAAAATCAATAGGCTTGTCCCTGTGCCATTGCTGTGAGGTAGCAAAAATCCCTAATTTTGCATTATTTTGCCCACCCTTTAACCTTTTTTAAGGCAAAGGTGGAGGTTGTGGACTTTTATTACTTTCTATTCTCAAGCTACTTCCATTCTTTTACTCTTTAATCTTTTACCTACACCTTGCAAACTGATTTGGCCATGCCAATCCATGCAATTTCGTAAGGCTAGTATAACTTGTTAAGTTTGGAGAGTAATCATATCTAGTCTAACTAGGCACCCAACTAATATCACTTCAAACATCAAAAAGGATGACTTGGGAGATACCCTGGGTGGAAGTCTGTATTTCACCAAGCATTTCTGTCCAATTGCTTTGAACTCAAGCATTTCTGCCAGTTGATTAACTGCGAGCTAGAGGACCTTTATTTTTGTCCTCCTTGAGAACCTGTTCAATTCTTTTGGTTGAAAGGGTAAGAGTTAGGGGTAGACACATAGTCTAGGCTTGTATCTATCGCATCTAAATCCCCCTAACTAAAGAGAGACCTAAAATCTTTTAAAATTAACCTACAACACTTTCACAACATTAGCACTTTCAATTTCAGTTATCTTTCATTTTAGTTGTGCAAAGTTTACATTCAAGGTCATTTACTTACCATGTGTTTTACTTTCCAAGCATTTCCATTTTCAAAGTAACTTTACCTTTCAAGTTGTGCGATTTGATTTCAAAGTTGTTTACTTCTTAAGTTGCGCAATCTCTCTTTCGAGCACTTTACTTTCCAAGTTATTTCAAGTTATCTATTTTATTTGTGAATATTTCATGTATTAATGTTGCATTGTTAATTGGGATTAAGTATTCTTTATTCTTTGGGTATAGTAGTGTAATTGTTTAATTTTCTTATCTCATTGTGTATCTATTTCATATTGTATTTCAATTTGTAGATAACATTCATAAATTGGTGTAAAGTAAATTCTTTTGTTCATTGGTATTATTTATCTTTTGTTTAATTGTACTTGTTGTATCTTTCATTAACTCTATTTATACTTAGGCGTTGGTCTTATTGTAAACTTGTCAGTAAAAGGGGTATGTTTGTCAATGAAAGGTTTCATTGCATTGACTGCTTGGCATTTGGGTTGGGTCTCCCTAACTTAAGAACTAAAATCAACTAAAATCAACTCAAATCAACTCCTAGTGTCTTTAAGAGGTATTACTTGTATACTTGTACTTGGAAATATTCATATACATGTTATAAGTGTTCTTGTTCTGGGCAGGTACTCGAAATCATCTCATTACCTCTTATTTTCTTGACCTAGACTTTGACTTAGGTAATCAAGAGAGGGGGCGGTAGGCTTGGCTATCAAACTTGCTACTTTCATCCCTTAAGGTCACCGAGAAAGCCTCCCTTGTGGTGGACCTCCTCTATCACTAAAACAAGGGGATTTCTTATTAAGGTGACAGTGATAGCATTTCTTGTAGTTACGCAAGATTTGGTGATCTTGTGCTGGGCTTTGCACAACTACAAATCCTGCGATAACAAAGACCTAGCTAGTTCGAGGTTTGAAGTGGTTAGTTTAAGACAAAACTAGCCTCCGGTCTTGTTCGAGCACCGTTTCAATCGGCTTTTCCTATGGATTGATCAAGACCAGCCAATTTAGATAACTATGGATGAAGGTAGAGGATTCTAAACATTTAGACAACATGTACACAGGCTTGTTGGTGTTGGACAATTGCAAGAGTTGAACCCGATGAATGTCACGATTCCCATACAAGGAAGATCACACCTACTTGGACTTCTTAATACTTTAAAAGCCTTCATAACATGTTTTATGCCCATATTTTCGTTGGTTATGTGTTTGTCTTGTATACAATATGCACATTAACCTACCATAAATAAATTTCCAAATAAAAAACTAGACTCTAAGAAAGTCTGCAACAATTTCCCGTACTATACATAACACCCAATAAATATTTCCATCAATACCAAGTGTTTACAATGGTCTCTTACTTGGCTTGTTGAATTTGGGCAAGTTTTTTACTAGATTAGAAGAAAAAAACATCTTCTCTTCACCAAAGGAAGTATTAAATTTTCCCTTTTCATTGAATTTCTTCCTATGACAAGTTTAATATCAAGAGACAAATAGTTCATAATAATGGACCTAAGAAGGAAGAAAACAATAGCATAAGATAAAAGTCTTAAGAATATCTAACCAAAGCGACAACTTGTGCAGCATCCTGCCTCTTCCAATACTCCTCGGTGCTACCTGCAATTAAATAAGGATGTTAGGGAATACAATCACTTGACATAATCATAAAAAATAGCATCATTCAGAAAATGATATAATACATTCAAGGGTTTTGAAACTTGAAAAACATAGAGCATTTCAATAAATATTAAAAACAGTAGCAAAGCAAATGGAATTCAGAATAGAATGTCAATTAGCAAGATATGTGTTATGAGTACTTTTGTTGTACTAAGTAACGAACAAATGAGTGGATTGAGCACACAAAGTAAAGAATTACTTTTAATAAGAATCTAAAAACTAGAGTTGAACCTATATAACAAGAAGTAATGTGCCTAACTAGATTGTTGCTCAATTGGGCATGATATGAGATATTCATATGCAAGTTCACTAATATGTGGAGTTGTCATGTTTATGGAATATGTGCTAAGAAAGCGCAAAATAGGGAAAGGTATGTGACAATATGACACCGACCACAACAAAATTTCGTCCATTTTCCATAAGCTTTTGAATAAGATTGTGGTAGTTTGTAATAGTTCGTGTTATATCTCAGATTCTCCCTAGAGGAAAAGTCTCAACCTCTCCAATGGGAAAACCTAAGGACACAAACAGGTAAGTTGCCCACTGTCACTTCGACAGCCTTGCCCCTCACTTCTAGGTTCGTAAGCCTATCGTTTAAGCACAGGTGAGTGAAAAAGGCTAGGATTAGATTATGTAAATGAGGTTGACCAAAGATGCTTAGGAGATTTTTTGACTGATTAATGACTTGATGATCAAATACCAAATGGTGAAGTGTTTCTGAGCATTTATTATGTTTAGGTCATCTTATATGCATCAAATATTTACTCATTAAGTGCCATTTTTTCCATGATCATTCAAATGCAAGTGTTTGTAAAACCAAAGAATATTTTGGGCAAGACAAAAAATAATGGCTTCCAGTCAAAAGGTGTGCCTTGTGCTACAACTCTCAAATATACATGCAGGCTTGAACACCCACGATATGAGAGAGTATCTTATTGAATGTTGTTTTCGATGCAATGTCATAGTCCAGCAATCGAATGGTTGGTTTCAGGTTGCTTGTGGGACCTCCGATATACTGGAGGGTACGAAGAAGTAATGTTTGTGTTCAGGTGTTTTCTAATGCAATACTACTTGAATGGGTACCAATAGGGGTTATAAGGACTTCCAACAAGGTGAGACAAAATCTCAAGCCTCCTGAACCCTCATGTATCCCTCCATGTAGTGCATCCCAAGCTGCAGTTTTATACGCTTAACGACAGCTCCATGTTGTTATTTATAGACGTTGAAACACGTCTCTAACCTAAAAATGACTAAAGCTCTTGCCCAACAAAATGTCCATCATCAATTTGTCACTAACCGTGCATGAATGATCCAAGCAACTATCCTTTCAATGAGACGAGAGAAAGTGCAAATCCCTTTTTCAATTTCAAAGATGCTCACTTCAATGTTGGTGTATAAATGTTTCTTGAATGTAACTTTTCAATGAAGTATATACGACAATTGCTTTATTCAATTTTACAGGTACTTCAAGAAACTATTTGCAATAATTAAATCAATTATCATCATGTCAATGTATGATATTCAATGTAAATCTCATATGCACATTAAGCAGACAAATCACCAATATCCAATGGAATGACCTATGTTGTGTTAATAAAATACAAGTATCATGGACCATTCATTATCATTTACTATTTTTCAATAATATCGCAAAACACAAGATCCAATGGTAGGTTATGCATGGTTTTAGAGATGTAGAGAGTGTCTATAATATTCAATAGAGAAACTCTAAAAAATAGTGTTAATGTCGAACAAATCCATCAGGTGAAAGAACTATCAACCATAAAATAGCGACAATGATACCAACAACGTTTGTCATTAAGAAAATTCAAAATTTCAGATTTGCAATGCAAGTGTGAATCATATATTTGAATGAACCCTTGAGTTATATTGTCCAATCACATATGAGATGTCAACGCTGCAATGAAATGCTCTGTGATATATTTCAAAGAAACACGTGAATACCATTCAATGTTGTAGGATATTAGCTCATCTATGTGGGGTGATGATACGACCTTGCAAATTTTGCTGCAGTAACAATTGTAAAACTAGATCCCTTTACCCAACAAATGATGAGACGTTGCAAAGGTTTGGGAGGGTTTTAAAAAATGAATGATGCTTCAATCATAGAACTTCACCAAAGGGCAGGAAAACAATGTAATGYTCCCAAGCCAATTTTTTCGCTTGGGAACACTAGCTAACCACTGAATTAACTGTTTAATTGTTTGTGTATGCAGGTTGGCCTCTGATATTTCGRCCTTAGGGTTATATTCAKTTATTCAGCACAGTTTATCAAGATATATTCAATACAATGCAAGATCTCAYCAATACACAAGATATGGAACCACAAAGCACAGATCTGACCTTTTTATTATGAAAAGCAAGAACCTRATACAATATAGAAGCAGATCTGGAATAACATCARATGGCTCCAAGATAGAAGATATGCGYTGCTACAAAATGCTCCCGACAATACAAAATAAGCCTCTAAAGGCTGAATATGAGATGAAGACCCCAAATACAAAAGAACAAGGGTTACATGCAACCCCCCTATGTTGTTGGCACATCCTGCTGGATGGATAAGAAGGCCAGTATTTCAGCCCAGCTGAAGGAAACCTCAAAATAATGCCAAACTCCACCAAAGGATAGATCGGGACAAGAGAAATCCCCCTCAGAAGTATGAAGCTCAAATACCAAGTCTTTTTCCTCCAATCTGCTGAAACCCTAATCAGGTTTGTGCCCTCCTAAAACCCTAAAGTGCCCAACAATTCGGCTTGGATGAAGGAAGCCTCCAAAACTCCTAAAACTCTCTAGGATGATAGATCGGGCTACCACAAGCACCTAGGAGAAGTTTCACAATCAAATCTGAGGTATAACGCCCTAGATCTGAGAATTTTTGAATCACCAAGACGTTCTCCTTCTCTCAAAGACATCCCAAATCTGTAGCTGCTAATCTGGCCAAAGTAACTCCTCCAAAATACCTCCAAACTGATGAGCAAGGTCTTGCAAGCAAAACCCAAGTGCTAGAATGTCTCAAGGCTCTCTCACAATGTTGGATCGAACTTTCCCTTAGACAATGGTGCGCCCCTACTGGGAAACCCTGAATGGTACGGCCCTGCTGCTCTCCTGGATCGATGATGGAACCTGTGATGAGTGTAGAATGGTGTGGGTGGAGTATTTCATCCCCAAGACCAATCTTGGAACAAGGTGAGTGGAATCTTTCACCACTGAGTTGTCCACTAGGATTTGTAATCTCAAAACCCTCAAAATTGTGTGCTCAAGAGCTCAACAAGCAAAATACCAAATATCCCAGATGAATTAAAGGTGCGCCTTTCCTTTATACTTCCACTATGTTTCCCTGTTGAGTTAGTTTAACCCCTAGGTTCAACTCCTAACTCAATATCCAGCGTTCTAATTCTTCATTCAGTTACTTTTTGCCCTTTTTTCCTTTTTCCTAAGTCAACTTCAAAATATAACATTAGTTTGGTTGACTTTTCCCCGTGTTGTATGAAACTATGGTCTAGTGGGAATGTCTAGACCACTAAGTCTTCCCAGACCTCTTCATCAAGAGGTGGGGGATATTACAAACAACCTCAGGGAACCATAAAAAAATTCACCAAACAGTGTCCTAAACAGATAGCCCAAGAGAACGTATATCTTTTGGTGTAACCCTCGAAAAATTATGGAAATAATAGCGAATGTAAATAAAGGGAAGTTGTGGCATTACATCAAGGAGATTGTTGGTCATTTCAGTCACTTCAGAATTGGTTTATTGCCAGGAATCATGTGAATTTGGAAACCCTCGAAATGTTAACCAAATAAAAGGTTAAACAAGCTCACCCGCAAACCATATCTTTCTGCAATTTGACAATGAGCAAGCCTATAGATCGCTTAAACAAAGATATTCATATGCAAATAAATTGACCATCACCATGAAATTTCAGAATATTCACTTCAAGCCTTAGAAAAATGATGGTTCATGATTACCCTACATACGAACCACATAACCCTGAAAATCTAACCAAATTTAAACAATCGACCCTGCTATCCCCATTTTGTGGGATAACAAAGGAGATGGTGTCTCAAGGCCCTCAGGTTGCAGATATGGAGTACCGAAAGACAGCTTGACCAGCAGTGTCCACTTGCACAGATGGAGGCCCACCTCACCACCACGCTCTAGGTTGATCATGACGGTATTGACCACATCAGCTGGCATCCGAAAGACATTGGGTCTTGGTCCATGAGGTACAAGTCAAGTATTATGGTGAGTGTATTTTCAATATTTGAGGCATTTGAGTTTGTTACATCTATTATTGCTTTTGATTATGTGACATTTACTTGGACATTATGATCTTTGCCCTGTTTCACCTTGGTGGTTGACATTATGCCCTAGTAAGTAGGTCACCCTTAGGGATAGGGTTGCTACTGGGAGGTCTTCTTTACGAGTCATTGTGCCATTCCAGACCATACTTGTCACATTGCACTCTTCATCCCCTCATCTCCTTACCTTTTGGGATTTCCAGGTGTATTGACCCAAGAAGGGTTTGTCCCTCATTTCATGAGAAGTAGGGGTTGAAGGCCCAGAGGCTTGTAGCTGGCAAAAGATAAAATCCAAACCATTAACCTTCTAGATGATCACCCAAGGACCCCGAGGACAATGAAACGTCTCTCATAAAAATTGATGGGACCTATTGACCGCCTCTCCAACATAGGTGATCAACTCAAGGGCCATGAAGAGATTCATCATCAGATGCAAATTTGTCGAACACTTTGATTCTACAGGGCAGTGTTTGGCCCCAGCACTTTATTTTGTAATTGGAATTTCCGCACCCCCGCGTGAGTTAATAATGTAATAGGTCTGCATGAGTCATGTCTAGGTCAGTTACCTTGGGATCGGTTCACTGGGAGAGTTCCTTTCACCGAGGGTTTTTTATCCTCAGGATACCAATTGGGATTTTAGCCTGGTTGATTTCCCTTGAGTTTTTCCCTCACACTTGCAATAAGTCCTCCAAAGTGGTGAACGGCGTTCTAGTGGGCTTATGTTTTGGTAACTATTATAGGGAATCATTGTAAATGACCATGCAAGACATCTTAGAAAGTTTCACGGA
>SNQJ01S0045411.1:41551-56546 GCA_010110895.2 Picea sitchensis | reverse complement strand
TGGACCCATGAGCTAAAGAGAGACATGAGGAAGAACATGAAGATTCCAAGAAAGAAGGAAAAGCAAGAATAATCAATTATTATACCGAGAATCACAAGACTACCAGTTTGGTTTGAACCCACTAAAAATCAATCAAGCAGAAGAAATGGAAGTTATGATAAAGAACCGTGTATGTAATAAAATGTGAAAAAGGCCTATTAATGGAAGCATTGCAATATTCATAGTTTCTTCTAGAAGGAGAGAGAATACTATGACAACAACTTGTTCCAGTAAACCAGATATACCTCTTGTAGTATCCATGGATTGGAATTTACATGTAAAACATTGTTCTTCCCAATAAAGAAAGTGAGAAAGAAGATTATACCAGAAAGAGACCGATGCATGCAGATATAAGAAGATCTTGTATGGATTCAAACAACTTGATGCAAACTATCTCATATACAATAGAAGTGTGGTGAAAAATTTCTATGACATAGATAGTGTATCAGAATAGTTACTCAAAAGTTTAATATGATGGATTGTTAATCCATAGAAAACTCTTATGATGACAAAAGAAGTGCTACTTGGATATGTTTCAGTTTGATCCTTTCCACGATGTCATGAGATATTAGGAAACAAAAGTGTTGAAGTCGACCATAATATATTCTAATGATAAGAGCTATATGAAGCCATCAGAGAAAACTAGTGTTCCATGACAGATCGAAGTACATTGAGATCAAGCATTATGTTCTCTGTGATGAAGTTGGGGTTCATGGAGACAAATTCCTTATTGAAAAAGGAAGAGATTACTCCCAAGTTGGGAGGGAGAAATGCTATGTTATTGATTTATGGACAGTCATTTTTCAGTTTGAAAAATGGTCTAGGATGAGAAATTCCTTTCCATTTCGGGAAGTGGTTTGAGATTTATGACGGACATGCATTTTCAAGTTCGGAAAATGGTCCAGATCGGACAATCATTTTCTTAATAAAAATGGTTCGATAGATTGTTGATGTACCATAGACAACAATTCCCCTTGTGGTTAGTGTGGGGGAATGGTCTAGGACAGTCATTATTCTTGGCAGTCACTCTGAGTAGTGGTCAAGTAGAATTCTCTGCCTCGTCGGGCAGTCATTCTTTCAAAGTTCACAGTTGTGAGCAGTTTTGAATAATGATATGTTTTGGAGGTTGGTGTAGGACAGTCATTTCCATTAGGAAATGGTTCGAAAAATAATTCCCTAGGGAAGACTCATTTTATCCAGGTTGCACTATGATTAGTTTTAGAGGAATGGCCCAGTTAGGTGAATGTTCCAAATTCAACAATCAGGGACAAACATTCCTTAGGGAAAACTCATTCTCTCCAGGTTGCACTATGATTAGTGTCGGAGGAATGGCCCAGTTAGGTGAATGGTCCAGGCTCAGAAATCAAGGACATATATTCTTATATTCGTGAGAATAATAGTCCAGATAGCCCATGGATTATGTTTAACCTTTTGAACGAAGATGTTCTTCCAAATATCACCTATGTGAGTGGAAGAATGGCCCATATGGATGAGTTTATATCATGATATTGTTTTATGCAAGTTGATATCATATGATATGATTGTTGTGGAGAATGTATGTCGTTGGACAATAGATGTATGCTACTGTGGTGGATGTGTTCCACTAGTTGTGACTATGCGTCACTGATTAAGTATCTGTGTGCTACTTGGTGTGGTTGTGTACCACTGGATAGTAGTTGTGTACTACTATGGATAGACACAATTGTTTTCTATTGAATGACATTGTTCTGATTACCATGAAGTCTATCAATAGTGTTGGAAATGATTATCATCTAGATGGATAGTCAGTGTGTTAGTGGACAAACATTCTCCAGGAGAAAAATGGTCTAGGAGATTTATTCTTCTAGGACATATGTTTGGATTAGAAGAATAATTATTGTATCTCATGGTGTGGCTTCCGACATCTGTTGGAATAGTTATTATTCTAGGACATATGTCTAGATTAGAAGAATGGTTCTTGTATCACTCTATGGAGTGAGCGAATTATCCAACATCATGCCCGATTACTCAGATGGAGTATGGATTTGAGATATGATACAGTTGATGATATCAGATGATACTGATAGTGATGATGGTGCTCATGATTTGATCATGAGATAGCATATGTGGCTATGATGATGCTACCGGTTGAATGGTATGTTTGTGCTCAAGACCATTACCTTTAAAAAACTCCCTATCTAGGAGGGAGTGTTGATATTATGGTAGTTGAGGGAGGTATTAAACCTCCATGTGTAACCTTGACAAGAATAGAATATTTCGGGAAGCAAGAAGAAACCCTAAAGCACTGAAAATAACCCTAGAAGATAAGTCGGCTAATGAAAATAATTAATATTGAGTCTTTATCCTCCAGAAAGAGAAGTTGGCCTAGACAGCTAAGAAAGAGAAGTATAAATACAGGATCTCAGAGCTCATTTAAACACACATAGCTCAAATGAAAAAATTCAGTAAGTGCGCAAGTCTGGAAAGTCGCTGCAGCTGCAACTACTACAACTAGTATTTTCGGTTTTAGGATTGGACTTTCTCTTGGTTATGGTTTGGAATTTTTAATTGGTATGCTAGCTCTGGAGAGTGGTATGCTACCTTGATTGGATTTTGGGCCTATCGTTTGCTTCTATAATTATTCTCTCTGTCAAGGTTAAGGTACTCAGGGGTGGCTTCGACCTATGGCTGGGTGACAATATTGCTATATTTTCTATGGTTAAACGATCACACTTATTATTTATAACAATCAAAGAAATAGAAAATTTACTCAAACAACAGTTGGAGGAAAGGAGGTATCAAGAGGAAATTTTGTGGAGGCAAAAATCATGAATTCAATGGCTTCAAGAGGGGGAACGCAATGCTAAGTTCTTCCACCGAGAGAGGATCCAACAGAGACACAAAAATTGCATCACGCACTTGGTCATAGAGAAAGGTCAAATGCTCCAAAAACATGAAGATATCAAGTAGGAACGGGTCTCTTATTACCAAGACCTGTTGTTTGAACCCCTTGTTGACAAATCTCTCGACATAGAAAATATCACCCAGAACATTCCCAATCTCATAACTTAGGAGCATAATGAATCTTTGTCCAGAACAATCATGATTGAAGAAGTATAACTAGCTCTGCAAGACACCCCCGAAGGTAAAGCTCCAGGTCTAGACGACTTCACGATGGACTTCTTTCACTTCTACTGGCCCATGATAAGGGAGGAAGTTTGGGACATCATCGAGGACTCTCGAATCTCTAGTCAGGTTCTCCCTTCTCTTAATTCCACTTTCCTAACCCTCATCCCCAAAGAAGAACAAGTCACTCATCCTAAGGAATTCAGACCAATTGCTCTCTACAATGTAATTTATAAGTTGTTAACAAAAGTGATTTCCCGACGCCTCAAACCCCTCCTTCGCTTCATCATTTCCCCCAAGCAGTTAGGATATGTTGAAGGTAGGAAAATTCTCGACAATTTAATCATTTCCCATGAAGTCATACACTCTCTTCAGAGTACAGGCACTCCAGGTATGTTATTAAAGTTATATCTCTCCAAAGCTTTTGATAAATTAAGAAGGGATTATATGAAATCCGTTCTTTTTTCTTTTGGATTTCCTCCTAAATGGATAGAATGGATTCTAAATATCACCTCCTCCTCCTCCTTCTCCATTATGATCAATGGTGTTCCTTCCTGCCCCTTCTCTCCCTCTCATGGAATACGACAAGGGGATCCCCTGTCCCCTTTCCTTTTTTCATCATCATGGCAGAAGGGATTAGTCATTTCATCAAAGTGTTCATTGTTGATAAATATCTAGTTGGACTCCCCCTTCATGTCATGGATCCCCCAATCTCCCACAACCAGTTTGTTGATGATACCTTAATGTTGAGATCCCCTATTGTCCATGAGGCCCTTCGAATCCTCTCTATCCTTCAAACCTTCTACATAGCCTTGGGAATGGACATTAATAGAGAAATATCCCAGCTCTTATTTTTTAACACCCCCATCCCTGTCCAACTTCATATTACCAATATCTAGGGATTTACACGTAACTCCCTTCCGTCCAAATATCTTGACATTCCCCTTATTAATAAAACTCTATGAAACAACTCTTAGGAGGGGCTCCTTTCCTCCATGGGTAAAATAATCTCCTCTTGGACCTTTCATTCACTCAACCTTTCGAGTCACCTCATCCTCCTCAAGTCCATCCTTCAAACCTTTCCCACCTATTCCTTCTATGCTCTGGCAGCCCCCGACTTCATTCTAACATCCATCAAAAACCTATAAAGAAACTTTCTATGGAAGGGGGCAAAGAATGAGCGGAAAATAGCTCTGATTACCTGGGAAAAGATTTGTAAACCAAAATTAAAAGGAGGTCTTGGCTTATGGGACCCAACCATTCTTAACAAAGTTCTCAATGCTAAGATTTGGTGGAGATGGATAAAGCGACCAAAAGACCTATGGGACCGACTTTGGAGAAAGAAATATATTCCATACATTGCAGAGAAGAAACTTATCAGATGGAATGAAAACACTCTTGGCTCCTTGATCTAGAACGCTGCAAAGCAAGGCCACTCTCTGATTGCAGATCATGCTTTCTGGGAAGTATGAAATGGATGTATAGCTTCCTTTTGGTATGACTCTTGGAAAAAATGGCCCTCTCTAGCACAAACTCCATTCCACATAATATTGTTTCCCCTACCACACAGGCGGGTCTAATCATAGTCGTAGACTAATAGAAAGAAGACCCCCCTGGAGCAACATGTCACCATTGGAAGTCCACCTCCATAGAAATCCACACTCTAGTGCACATGGATCTTCAGCCTTGGCACGAGTTAACCTTCTCCAAAAAAATTCAAATTCTTCAAGGAGACGACATCCTAATATGGGGCCACTCCTCGAGGGGCACCTTCACCATAAGAGAATATTACAACATAAAGACAATCTCCCACCATCTCCCCCACGAGCAAGTTTAAGAAAAAATCTAGTCGACCAACCACTGGACAAAAATAAGCACCTTCCTCTGGCTTGTCGCGCATAAAGGTATCCTCACCTAGGACATTCTCACCAAAAGAGGCTTTGTCGAGCCCTCCATTTGTCATATTTGCTGGAAATATTGAGAATCTCAAAATCATATGCTTAATCTATGCTCCTATAGTACACAAATTTGGGACTATTGTGATTTAATCATGCGCACCATAGATTGCAATCGAGAAGGCCTCAAGGAAACCATAGAAGTATGGAGAGACTCATCTTTTCATTATCCTATCCTCAACTGCATCTGGTAGCTACTTCCTGGTTTCATCCTCTGGCAAATATGGAAAGAACGAAACAGGAGGATCTTCCATTTGTCTCATATTGATTGTCAGATAGTCTAGAAACACATACATGACAACATCAGAGAAACCATCCTCTTCCAGCCTTGGAAAGATGACAACTTGTCCTGTCCTCCCTAAGAAAAGTGTATCTTTGACAAATGGATCATCAAATTCCACCCACACTTTTCAAGGAAACCCCAAAGATCACAGGTCAAAGGCATCCCTTCACACTAGTCACCTCTAGCTCCAGGGTTTATCAAGTTAAAATTTGACTGATCCTCCAAAGGTAATTCGGGCCCTACTGGCTTCGGAGTGGTTCTTCGCAACAATCAAAGAAACATTATGCCTATCACTGCCGGCAACATTAGACACAACACAAACAACGTAGTTGATCTATGGGGTCTCTTGAAAGGCTTACAACTTGCTCAATACTATGGGTACCATAAGTTGATCATCGAAGGGGACTCACAAATAATTCTTAGACTTTTTGCAAAAATACTCAACGGGGCAGATCCAAACTAAATTTCCCCTTGCTGGTGACTTACCACATGATTGGGTTCCATTGAAACGCTCACTAGGCCTCACTTGGTGCTCAATCCCTCGCATGTGCGGAGGAAATCCAATCAGATAACATACAAATTAGCCAATATTGGAGTGGCTCTAGAAGGGCCAGATATCATCTGTACGTCCCCCACCCACAATGATCATCCCATACTCTAGGACTATATTTCTATGGATCTTAGCACAAATAGCCTCCCATATGGGGTGTTAGAGTGCTCCATGCATCCAGGGGAGAAGACAGTGTCTGTCACCTTTCCATGGACCATGTGATTGGCACTTGCAGCCTCCCTCCTTCCTTTATTACACCCATATGATCTCTGCAACACTTCAATGTTGTGTGATCCCAACTAATTTCTCTAGTTCTCCCTACGTCGGCTTCTTGTCATCCCAATGGAGGAAGTATGTCGGTCAGTCCTTCTACACGTGTGTTCACTTACTCTCTAGTTTCCTTCTTATGGCGATGCTCCTCTCTCTAGTTCGCATCCATCGTTCTCTCTCATATGTTGCTCTTGCACTCTGTCAGTTTCTCTGGTTCCCACCTTGGTCTCCCTATCTGCACCTTTGTCTCACCCTCACGTATGCTTGGTTATTCCTCTACTTTGTGGGAATCCAAAGAGAGGCCCTCTTTCATACTAGAACAAAGCGGCCATGCCACACATGTGTCAGATTTCTTGTTTTATTTTGAAAAATGTTAGTTGTTTTTTGAGAGTTTCTTCATAGGTGGTTGGATTCTAGCACTGCCAATATTTTTAGTATGTCAAAATATAGTATTTTTTTGTTTTACAGTATGCATGAATGGTTCAACCGAGTCAGTTTCCCCATGGGGCGATTCAGATGAATATGTTTAAATTTTAGTGAATCATAGAGTCAAGAGTCTAGCTGAGTTGGTTTCCCTTCGGGGAAACTCAGCACAATCAAACCTCGATATCACAGTCGATACTGTAATTATTCTCCATGAAGGGTAATATATAAATTCTTACTTAAAAACCAAAAGGATTGCTTTAAATCTTTTAAAAAAATAATTAACCTTGATATCATTCTCAACGTGAGAAAAAATAAGAATTTTTTCCATATATATACGACTCATCTAAATTAGTAAAGAGGGTTGGGGTGGATGAAGACTTTGGAACCCTAGCCACCACCAATTGCTTCTTGATTTGAATGGTCTTGGAACAACTATGACAATGTGTGTTATCAAGGTAGGTTGTGATTTCGTTATAAGAGATACTTTGTCCATTTGTTTTGGGAAAAGGTATGTACTTTCTGAAATGAAAGATACATTTTTATTGTTCTGGAAATTATGTATGAGTATAGAAGATTAAATGAATCAGTCATTTATGCAAGTAATTGGTGTAGATTCATTTTAACTTGAGGGATCAAGGATCAAATTTTGTAATGTGTAAATATTTTTTCAAGTTTTACATTTAAAAAAAGCTTTGTACTTCAAGGGATTTGATCCCTCTTTACTAATGATAGATAGATACAAGCTAAGATGGATTTCACACTTGTTATATATATATATATATATACAAAGAGTTGATACTGAAATATTTTACTTAAAGTGGATACTATGACACACATTGTTCACATTGAAATACTTTATTGTTATTAATTTTATTTTTAATGTCACCTATGAGCTTCATGTTAAGCATTGAAGGAATTACACATATATCCCCATAGTGGAAAATATAAAGTATTGGTGTATATATATATATATATATATATATTACTTGTTGAAATATTTTATTTATGATAGATATTAATATTTTTTTTCTCTAAAAGGTGTCTTTCATAAGAAATTTTTCATATATATATATATTATTTTTCTAATACAAAGTTGATATAAAACTATTTAACATAAGGGGGATTTTGAAATATTTTATTTATGGCGACATTGAAATATTTTTTTGTTATTATTTTTTAATTTATTTATGGCCGACATTGAAATAATTTTTTTGTTATTATTTTTTTTAATGTCACATGTGTAACTCCATCTTGTACATCCAAGGAATTACACATCTCCCCCATACTAGGTTGTAGAAATCACTTTTAGGCACAAAGAATGCATCATATTGGTTTCCTGAGGGTTTCATATATGCATAGCAACTGAAATCCAACTTTTTATGGCCACCCTATCCTATTATGATGCATTTCCATGGCAATGTTTTTATAACGGGTCACAATTTTTGGTTGAAAGTTTCTCTTTTTTCTTAGGTTATAGAATGGATATCAACACCTCATCAAATGTGTATTTATACAAAGAGATCATTGAAACCTCTATTATCTATCAAATCAAACTTTTTTCCCTAGGAAATCAATTTTGTCATGGGTTAAAGACATTGATTTTGCAATGGATCTTAAGGGAAAGCTAGAACATAGCTCTTGGGTGAATTATATGATAGTAATTCAGTTTATTAATTATCAATCTGGTTCTGTATTATTACGAAGCACGAGGAAAAATATATGTAGAACAAATCTTAGAGACACACCATTCCAATAAGCTATTAAATAAATTCAACCTTGTTACTCCTCTAACAGTGGACATTCTAAGGTTGAATAGCATGTTGGGTATATATTTTTATGCCCAACAATATTCTGTTGGATCCAATCTACCAGTTAGATTGAAAACCATTAATTGAAATACAAGAAACATAATTGAGAACTAATAGATGTGATCAAGGTAATTATCATGGGAAGTTGTCGATTAATGAAGTATGGCAATAGTCGATTGCATAGATATGCACCTATGGATAATTCTTTCCCAAAGAATTACCAACTTGACCATCAAACAATAAAGCATGAAGCTTGTTATCGACAAGCATTAGTTGAACGACTACATGAATGGAATTGCAACATTAATTAACTAAATAAATAATTTTTTTACAAGGATTAATCTAAATGAATCGAATACCAATAACCAAACTAAAATCAATCCTAATGTAACAAAATATATAAAACAACTAGGGTTCTACTTCGAAGATGAAGGGGGGCCTTCCTTCACTCATAAATATGCCCACTAAACACTTACACGCTTAGGAACACAACAAATGAATAAGCATGAAACATTCTTTATATTCTAAAATTAACAGAGTATATGTATGCTTGGATAAAGTGTGATATGCTTCCTTAATGCTATTATCAGTCTATCAATTCATATATTCGGGCATGGTTTCCTATGGTATTTATACAATGAGATTCAAACTAAAGGATAACAACTCTTAAACTTCTGATCCCATGCAATCCACCAAATATAGTCATGAAATTACATTTTTGGCTTCAGACAAACTAATTGGACCCACATAATTTCGTATAAGTAAATGCGTTATGATTTCATGACCAAAGGAATGAAATGATAACAACCTCATATGTGCTACAGGAATTGATCAGATCATGGACCAGTGGTAGAGATTCTACTGTTGTAGCATTGGCTAAATAACATAGTGGAATTCCATCTGTACGTGATTCTCTACATAACCCATATCTTCAAATCAGCCAGAATGAGAGGCAAATATCTCAACCGTCGAGGTGACTACAAAACTTGTTCAACGGACTATGGGAATGTTCCAGTAACTTCATCATCTCAAGTAATTAAACACATTTCATTCATTAAACAAGGAAAAATGAAATACTTAAGCTAACATAATTACCTTTGAACCAAAAATGAATTTTAAATGCAAAATGATAAAAGATATATCATTGTAGGTTAGTAGGATGGAAAATGTAAAGGTAGATAGTAAGACAAGGTCCTATTGAATATACCAAAACACATCAAAACAAGGACCCTATATCTCCCCCATGCCTGAGGAGTTGCATTTCCTCATGCAAAACTGGACCTTCAGTCACCCTTCAAAAAGAATTTCCAAAATTGCTTATACTTTATGAGTCCTTTGTTCATCTAGGACAGTCGCATGAGAAGATACATTGAGTTTAGAAGTCCCTGGTTTCAATCTTTTAAGTCTATCCTTGATCATTTGATTATGAAGGTGAAGTTTCTTGGCCCACCTATACCATCATCGATCCTTCCTTGGTGGACTCTTTCTCTCCTTTTTCAATTGAGAATTTTTTTCTTGGAATCTGACACTAGAATCTTTCAACAATATATTTTTGTTTGTAATGAACTCATCTAAAAATATCATCTCCCTGATTTTTCTCTTTAATCTACTAACCCTCTTGTCCTTTCATGTTGATTTTTCAACACGAATTAGTTCATCCACCAACTTCTCTCCTAGTCTTTCATTTGTGGGAAAACTACATGATTGGATTTCCTCAACAATTTTTTTGATTTCGAGGGTCACCGTGGAATTCAGTATGCTCTCTAGACTTCTCATGCACAATTACCATTTCACCAAGAGTCTTTGAATTATTTTTCTTGGGAGGGGTTTCTAGTATTACCTCTTTTGTTGTTATTCTCTCAGGTTGACTTAATTCTCCAACACGTTTGGTGGTTCAACTACTTGTCATCCTTGGTGGAGTATGTGTCATTGAAACCCCTCTATTTCTCTGTGGTTTAGAATTATTTATGCTCGTGATCACCTGTAAGTATTTTTCCTCTTCTTTGAAAAATGGAATTTGTACCTGATTCCCTTTTTTCTTCCTCTAGTTCCTCTTTAGGTTCCTCAGCTTCTCCACATTATTTTTCATCCTCCGTAGAATTTTATTCATCCCGTTTAGGTTTCTCTTGAACCTCTTCACATTTTTTCCCTACGTCCTTAGGATTGGGTTTGTTTTCTTATTTTTGAACTTCCCCAAACTAGTTCTAAGCTATGAAATCCTCCTAGATATCATTTTCGTTCACGAGAACCTCCAAAACTAATAGTTTCACAAGATTGTGATGATGTATATTTCGCTCCATCATCCTAGTGTAAGTTTGTATTTGTGCCATGGCTGTCATCTTTGTCAATGACTTCAATAAAAATTAAGGAAATTTAATCCTTTGTCCTTTGAAATCCAATAAGAGCCTGATATGGTAAAGGAGTGAGGATGAAACAACCCTAACATGTAACATACTTCTATAACATGATCAATAGGTTTCAATATCTCCTTTTCAATAGGAATCATGATGTCCCCTTACACCACTCTGTCTTGATTCTAGCTTTTTTTAGGAATGGAGCCCAACTTGATTTATCTATCTTCCTCCTATTGAAACAACGTTCGTTGTATTGAGGAAGCCCTATTTACTACACAATATATTCCTCTAAGACCATGAGATCCAAATCCCCAATGACTTCCTTTCTTCTATCAAACCCTAATGCGAATGACCTGGTAACTTTCGAGTTGTGCCCGTTGTACTTCGGGAAGAAATGTAGCCAACCTACATTCTTTATTCTCTTCCTTCATTTTGGATAGTATTCTAATAGCTCTCCCCCATCTAGTTCGATTATGAGTGAACTCTTCATCCTTTCTCCCAACAAGAGATGCAAGGTTTGTCAATGGAATTCATCTCAGTCTACAGGAAGAGGGGTTTTTATGATACAATGACAATGAGGTTGAAACGAGAGTTGATGGAACATCGTGATCATGGCGATTTGATCGTCATGATTCAATTTATCAGACACATATGGTAATGAATCGATGTAATAATTTTTGAAGTGATGGTGATTCATGTATCTGGCGATGGAGGATTATGAAATAATGCTCAATTGAGGTGGTCAATTCGATGCATGAGAAATGGTTCGGGGAGATAGGTTCATAGTTGGCATTAGATTTAAAGGTTTCCATAGCATTAAAATTTCCAAATTTAATGAACAAAATAAAACTTTAATAACTTACCCAAGCCTCGATTACCTAGAGTTACCTTACCACTTGATTGAATCATCTTTGTTGAACCATACCTCTTATGAAAGTTTTGAGTTATGTGTTTCGGTGAAAGGAATTTGTTTTGGATTGGATTGTAGAAGAAAAATATATATTATGGAATGCTTACTAGAGAATTTAGATATGCATGTGATGTTGGTAGAAATCCATGGTCTATTCATGGTTTCATACTGCTCCTATGTTATAATGGAGATCCTTGTTCTCATTAATCACCATAAATGATATAGAAGATGTAAGAATTAGAGCCACTATATGCAAATAATCCTTGCAATGAAAATATTTTTGGATCAGGAACAAGAATAGGAACATGAACAAAAACAAGAGCAAGAACATGAACATGAATAGGAACACTACTAAAAACTTGAAGACTAAAAGTTTCATGCTTGACATGGTTGAAATGGGATAAAAGATTCGCCCTTAACCACTTTTGTA
Organism: Picea sitchensis; assembly: GCA_010110895.2. Classification (NCBI taxonomy): domain Eukaryota; kingdom Viridiplantae; phylum Streptophyta; class Pinopsida; order Pinales; family Pinaceae; genus Picea; species Picea sitchensis. The sequence continues at coordinate 44,416 of SNQJ01S0045411.1, read as the reverse complement.
CATTCCTTTCCATGTGAATAAATTTCCTGAAGTCGAACATGGAATGAAATTGTTGGATTACCAACCATTAATGGATTCCATTAACCAACATGAGATTTCTTAGAAATAATGTCAACGATCATCAAGGTACTCCAATGCATCATGTTGAGTACGAATGAATGTGTTGACTTAAAGTAACTTAGAGGATTTGGCAGTCATGGGGCATTGATACATCCCCACTGTTGCCAACAAGAGAATATGTCATTAAGGCATACCAATCCCAAGGCATTGTCACAATATATGATATCAGAGCCTAGATAAAGAGTTTAACTCGATGAGCCAATATTGTTGGAAGGTGGGCCTTAATGAATCCCCCATCATCCAATGCGAGAACCATAAAATGATTGAATAAATTGAAAAAATGAACCATCACAAGAAACAATTTTATTTGGGAACCTCACCATCTAGAAACTTTGTTTTCAAGTGAGGTTCTGACCCATCTGTGCTATAATTGTCAGTTTTCAGAACTCAACATTATTTTCTCTTTACTTTTTATTGATATTTTTTTATTTTTTATTTATTTTTTATTGAAATTGGAAGAACTAAGAAGAGGAAGGTTGTGGGGAAACCCCCTTACTTACCATGTACAATTCAACTTTCTCCATGATGTCTTTGACAAACTACCTGTAACACCCTGTTTCCCCCAGTTTGTAAAAATAACTGGACTGGCCAGAACTGTGGCAAACTCATAAATGTGAATATGTGATGTAAATGGACCTTGTGGAAAAGGTCAATAAATGTGAATAACATTATGAATTTATTGCAGGACTGCTGAGAGGGGATGTGCAGAAAAAGAGACCACAATGGCGGTGGAAGGCACCTGGAAAGGTGGCGTTAACTTCCACCAAGAATTAATACCGTATTTGGACTCCACTGGCCCGGAGAACCAAAAGCGACTCGCTGGCCCCGAATTAAATGTCTCGCAGGCTGGTAGGTGGATTGTTTAATGAGGGATGGGAGGTGAACCGCCCATCCATAGAGCTGTCAGGCCTGACCAGTGCGAGTGTAATCGCACCACATGCAACCTCGCAAGAGGATAAGGCGTAGGGTAGAAGTGATTGGGGGCAGACGCGAGGGGAGAACTGTGGCAATATGTAGAGTGAGTGATAGAAGAGAGGAAGGATTGCAACCTTCGCTCCTAGTCACTGGCAGACCGAGACGCAGTCTCACAACATCGTGGTCTCAGCTCGGGGGTGGCTAGTGGTAAATCCGTTGGCAGTCACTAAGCCTACGGTTGGGTGGAAACGAGCACCCCTCTCAGCAATTGCTTAACCCCTGGTGTTATTTCTGATAAGTGTTTTGCCTTTGGCATCTTGAATTATATGTATTCTGATAATTATGCTCATAGGTTGTGAAACTGTGAATGATTTCATTATAAGAATGTCTATATGGTGTTTTGATCAGTACTAGTAGTTGTGTAATTGTATGGAAAGACTACGTATGGTTTATACCCTCATGAATTCATTATTTGTGTGCGTACTGACCCAATTCAGACTTCACACCTAGTTCTCGGGAGGATGACATCCTTATATACCTCAAGTAGTACCCTGAGTAATTCTCCCCATAGAAATACCTTCCTTGAAAAGCCCATCAAGAACTGGGAAGGTGGTTGTGAAGGCGTAAGGCCTTAGTAACCCTGCATAAGGAGGAGCAATCCTCTTGAAAACCGAGATGACAGCATAAGGATGAGGTAACGAATCGATGGATGAGATCCCGTCGGGAGATCTGTGGTCACTCGTGACTGTTAGATTTGGTAAGAGGAAGATGGAAAGTTAATTATCTTAACCTGATAGGTATTAATCGACGAACGAGATTTCGTCGGGGAATTTGCGGTCACCCACGACCGTTAGATTAGTAGGAGATAGTAGGGCGTTAAATGCCTTACCACTTGGTTTTCTTGCGTCTTCGTGGGTAGCGAAGAGTTTAGGATTGTAGATCCCCAAGGTTCATGAGAGTATCTGGACCGTAGATCTTTTCCATGCCTAGGGAGTCGTGGAAGAATGCATGGGTAGGAACCATTATGAGCCGTCAAATCTTGGCTGAAAAACCCGACAGCCGTTGGATCTGTCAGGAGTTACCCGAGGGTTAAGACTCGAGTGTATAGGGGCAAAAAACCCCGGAATAGATCTAGGCCGTTCGATTGACGAAGGCCACGCGTCAAGAGATCACCCATTTCGGGAAGTCGGGAATCGCGGAATCGGGATTCCTGTTGACAAGAGTTCGGGATTTTCCATGGTGGAAACCCCGGAGTAGATCTGAGCCGTCCAATTAACGGAGGCCACGTGTCAATAGATCACCCATTTCGGGAAGTTGGGAATCGTGGAATCGATATTCCTGTTGACAAGAGTTCAGGATTTTCCATGGTGGAAACCTTGGTATAGATCCAAGCCATCCGATTAACAGAGGCCATGTGTCAAGAGATCTTCCATATCGGGAAATCAGAAATCGCGAGATCGGGAATCCTGGCAACAAGGGATCGGGACTTTCCTGGGTGGAAATCCCGTGACAGATCTGGATTGTCCGATTTACGAGGGACACGTGTTGAGAGATTAACCGCATCGAGAAACTAGGGATTGAGAATTCGGGAGTCCCGTGATCGAGAGTTCAGACTCTCGTGATGATAACTCCCGATGAAGGGATGAGATTTTTTCGGAGGATCTCAGGGTCTATCATGACCGTCAGATGAGAGGAATAGACGTTGACTTTAAGCTGGGGCGTGAATGCGCAATAGGGTAAGTAGCGAACAGATCTGGATGGCTAGAGTCCACCCGCCCAGATCTACGACTGAGGATTCATTCCGGAGCCCCCTTGCCATTCTGCCTTTAA
>SNQJ01S0045411.1:21188-40406 GCA_010110895.2 Picea sitchensis | reverse complement strand
AGAGTCCATGATTTTTCAAAAAATTTGAAGGCTTGAGTGGCCACTTTCAATCTGAATGGAAAAGCTTCCATCTGGTGGGAAGATCTTAAGAACATGAAATGGGTCCGCGAGGAGGACCTATCTTGGAAACGGTTTGAGAAGTACTTCCGGAAGAAGTATTTGTCGGAAAAATACTTCGACGAGAAGGCTAAAGAGTTTTATGAACTCAAATTGGGGCAACTCACTATAGAGGAATATGTCAACAAATTTCTCGACTTATTGAGATATGTACCCTACATCAAAGCAGAGAAGGCGAAGGCGCAACGCTTCATCAGTGGACTACCCAAGGAATATCGGAACCGAATTGAATTTGACGAGCCAAAGACCTTAGAAGACACTATTCGAAAGGCAACGTATTGTCATGAACAATATGGACATCGGGTAGAGCCTCGTAGAGACTGGAAACAGAAGAGTAGTTCGAGATTTTAGAAAAAGGGGACCAAATCCTCAGAATTTAAGAACTACAAAAAGAACCCCAGAATGAACTTTCCAGCCCGGAGTGTACTCCAGCAGAATTTTCCATCATCAGACGGAAATAAAACTTCTGGACCTATACCAGCGAAGACTGATAACCCAAATAGAGAACCTCTGAAATGTTGGGGTTGCGGAGAAGAGCATCTCCTGAGAGACTGTCCACACCGACAACATAACAGTCAAAAAGTTTATAACATTCAAGAAGCAACCACAGTCAATGATGTGGCAAGGAGTGTGCCAGAGATTTATGCAGCCTTGGATAATAACCAAGCTGACCACCAAGCTTCAGTGGTGGAAATAGAAGGTATGATTTTCAACCATCCAGTGTCTATTTTGATTGACCTTGGTTCCAATTTGAGTTATATAGCCCCTAGAGATGTTGAAAGGTGTAAGTTACAACCATAAAAACAAACCAAGCTGTGGTTGGTATAGTTAGCCACTGGCACCAAAAGAAAGGTAGTAGAGGGCATACCAGCCTGCCAATTAATGTTGGGTGAATTTCCCACCCAAGAAACCCTTAACATATTACCCCTGGGATCATACGATCTGTTGATTGGTATGGACTGGCTGGCCGCCCATAAAGCCAAACTAGACTGTTACCATAAAACCTTAGAATGTNTTTATGACCGACATTGAAATATTTTTTTTAATGTCACATGTCAACTCCATCTTGAGCATCCAAGGAATTACACATCTCCCCCATACTAGGTTGTAGAAATCACATTTATGCACAAAGAATGCATCATATTGGTTTCCTTAGGGTTTCATATATGTATAGCAACTGAAATCCAACTTTTTATGGCCACCATATCCTATTATGATGCATTTCCGTGGCAATGTTTTTATAACGGGTCACAATTTTTGGTTGAAAGTTTATCTTTTTTCTCAGGTTATAGAATGGATATTAACACCTCATCAAATGTGTATTTATACAAAGATAAGATTGAAACCTCGATTATCTATCAAATCGAACTTTTTTTCCTAGGAAATCAATTTTGTCATGGGTTAAAGACATTGATTTTGCAACGAAACTTAAGGGAAAGCTAGAACATAGCTCTTGGGTGAATTATATGATAGTAATTCAGTTTATTAATTATCAATCTGGGTCTGTATTATTACGAAGCACGAGGAAAAATATATGTAGAACAAATCTTAGAGACACACCATTCCAATAAGCTATTAAATAAATTCAACCTTGTTACTCCTCTAACAGTGGACATTCTAAGGTTGAATAGCAGGTTGGGTATATATTTTTACGCCCAACAATATTATGTTGGATCCAATCTATCGGTTAGATTGAAAACCATTAACTGAAATACAAGAAACATAATTGAGAAATAATAGATGTGATCAAGGTAATTATCATGGGAAGTTGTCAATTAATGAAGTATGGCAATAGTCAATTGCATAGATATGCACCTCTAGAGAATTATTTCCCAAAGAATCACCAACTCGACCATCAAACAATAAAGAATGAAGCTTGTTATCCACAAGCATTAATTGAACTACTACATGAATGGAATTGCAACATTAATTAACTAAATAAATAATTTTTTTACAAGGATTAATCTAAATGAATCGAATACCAATAACCAAACTAAAATCAATCCTAATGTAACAAAATATATAAAACAACTAGGGCTCTACTTCGAAGATGAAGGGGGGCCTTCCTTCACTCATAACTATGCCCACTAAACACTTACACGCTTAGGAACACAACAAATGAATAAGCATGCACCATTCTTTATATTCTAAAATTAACATAGTATATGTATGCTTGGATAAAGTGTGATCTGCCTCCTTAATGCTATTATCAGTTTATCAATTCATATATTTGGGCATGGTTTCCTATGGTATTTATACAATGAGATTCAAACTAAAGGATAACAACTCTTAAACTTCTGATCCCATGCAATCCACCAAATATAGTCATGAAATTACATTTTTGGCTTCAGATAAACTAATTGGACCAACATAATTTCGTATAAGTAAATGCGTTATGATTTCATGACCAAAGGCATGAAATGATAACAACCTCATATGTTCTACATGAATTGATCAGATCATGGACCAGTGGTAGAGCTTCTATTGTTGTAGTGTTGGCTAAATAACGTAGTGGAATTCCATCTGTACGTGATTCTCTACATAACCCATATCTTCAAATCAGCCAGAATGAGGGGAAAATATCTCAACCGTCGAGGTGACTATAGAACCAGTTCAACAGACTGTGGGAATGTTCCAGTAACTTCATCATCTCAAGTAATTAAACACATTTCATTCATTAAACAAGGAAAAATGAAATACTTAAGCTAACATAATTACCTTTGAACCAAAAATGACTTTTAAATGCAAAATGATAAAAGATATGCCATTGTAGGTTAGTAGGATGGAAAATGTAAAGGTAGATAGTAAGACAAGGTCATATTGACTATACCAAAACACATCAAAACAAGGACCCTATATCTCCCCCATGCATGAGGAGTTGCATTTCCTCATGCAAAACTGGACCTTCAATCACCCTTCAAAAAGAATTTCCAAAATTGCTTATACTTTATGAGTCCTTTGTTCATCTAGGACAGTCGCATGAGAAGATACATTGAGTTTAGAAGTCCCTAGTTTCAATATTTTAAGTCTAGCCTTGATCATTTGATTATGTAGGTGAAGATTCTTGGCCCACCTGTACCATCACCGATCCTTCCTTGGTGGTCTCTTTCTCTCCTTTTTCAATTGAGAATTTTTTTCTTGGAATCTGACACTAGAATATTTCAACAATATATTTTTGTTTGTAATGAACTCATCTAAAAATATCATCTCCCTGATTTTTCTCTTTAATATACTAACCCTCTTGTCCTTTCCTGTTGATTTTTCAACACGAATTAGTTCATCCACCAACTTCTCTCCTAGTCTTTCATTTGTGGGAAAACTACATGATTGGATTTCCTCAACAATTTTTGCGATTTTGAGGGTCACCGTGGAATTCAGTATGCTCTCTAGACTGCTCATGCACAATTACGATTTCACCAAGAGTCTTTGAATTATTTTTCTTGGGAGGGGTTTCTAGTATTACCTCTTTTGTTGTTATTCTCGCAGGTTGACTTAATTCTCCGACGAGTTTGGTGGTTCGACTACTTGTCATCCTTGGTGGAGTACGTGTCATTGAAACCCCTCTATTTCTCTGTGGTTTAGAATTATTTATGCCCGTGATCACCTGTAAGTATTTTTCCTCTTCTTTGAAAAATGGAATTTGTACTCGATTCCCTTTTTTCTTCCTCTAGTTCCTCTTCAGTTTCCTCGGCTTCTCCACATTCTTTTTTGTCCTCCGTAGACTTTTATTCATCCCGTTCAGGTTTCTCTTCAACCTCTTCACATTTTTTCCCTACATCCTTAGGATTGGGTTTGTTTTCTTATTTTTGAACTTCCCCAAACTAGTTCTAAGCTATGAAATCCTCCTAGATATCATTTTCGTTCACGAGCACCTTCAAAACTAATAGTTTCACAAGATTGTGATGATGTATATTTCACTCCATCATCCTAGTGTAAATTTGTAGTTGTGCCATGGCTGTCATCTTTGTCAATGACTTCAATAAAAATTAAGGAAATTTAATCCTTTGTCCTTTGAAATCCAATAAGATCCTGATATGGTAAAGGAGTGAGGATGAAACAACCCTAACGTGTACCATACTTCTATAACATGATCAATAGGTTTTAATATCTCCTTTTCAATAGGAATCATGATGTCCCCTTACACCACTCTGTCTTGATTCTAGCTTTTTTTAGGAATGGAGCCCAACTTGATTTATCTATCTTCCTCCTCTTGAAACAATGTTCGTTGTCTTGAGGAAGCTCTATTTCCTATGCAATATATTCCTCTGAGACGATGAGCTCCAAATCCCCAATGACTTCCTTTCTTCTATCAAACCCTAATGCGAATGACCTGGTAACTTTCGAGTTCTGCCCGCTGTACTTCGAGAAGAAATGTAGCCAACCTACATTTTGTATTCTCTTCCTTCATTTTGGATAGTATTCTAATATCTCGTTCCCATCTAGTTCGATTATGAGTGCACTCTTCATCCTTTCTCCCAACAAGAGATGCAAGGTTTGTCAATGGTATTCATCTCGGTCTACAGGAAGAGGGTTTTTTATGATACAACGACAATGAGGCTGAAACGAGAGTTGATGGAACATCGTGATCATGGAAATTTGATCATCATGATTCGATTTATCAGACACATATGGTAATGACTCGATGTAATAATTTTTTAAGTGATGGTGATTCATGTATCTGGCGATGGAGGATTATGAAATAATGCTCAATTGAGGTGGTCAATTCGATGCATGAGAAATGGTTCGGGGAGATAGGTTCATAGTTGGCATTAGATTTAAAGGTTTCCATAGCATTAAAATTTCCAAATTTAATGAACAAAATAAAACTTTAATAACTCACCCAATCCTCGATTACCTAGAGTTACCTTACCACTTGATTGAATCAGCTTTGTTGAACCATACCTCTTATGAAAGTTTTGAGCTTTGTGTTCCGATGAAAGGAATTTGTTTTGGATTGGATTGTAGAAGAAAAATATATATTATGGAATGCTTACTAGAGAATGTAGATATGCATGTGATGTTGGTAGAAATCCATGGTCTATTCATGGTGTCATACTGCTCCTATGTTATAATGGAGATCCTTGTTCTCATTAATCACCATAAATGATATAGCAGATGTAAGAATTAGGGCCACTATATGCAAATAATCCTTGCAATGAAAATCTTTTTGGATCAGGAACAAGAATAGGAACATGAACAAAAACAAGAACAAGAACATGAACATGAATAGGAACACTACTAAAAACTTGAAGACTAAAAGTTTCATGCTTGATATGGTTGAAATGGGATAAAATATTCATCCTTAACCACTTTTGTACATTCCTTTCCATGTGAATAAATTTCTTGAAGTCGAACATGGAATGAAATTGTTGGATTACCAACCATTAATGGATTCCATTAACCAACATGAGATTTCTTAGAAATAATGTCAACGATCATCAAGGTACTCCAATGCATCATGTTGAGTACGAATGAATGTGTTCACTTAAAGTAACTTAGAGGATTTGGTAGTTAGGGGGCATTGATACATCCCCACTGTTGCCAACAAGAGAATATGTCATTAAGGCATACCAATCCCAAGGCATTGTCACAATATATGATATCGGAGCCTAGATAAAGAGTTGAACTCGATGAGACAATATTGTTGGAAGGTGGGCCTTAATGAATCCCCCATCATCCAATGTGAGAACCATAAAATGATTGAATAAATTGAAAAAATGAACCATCACAAGAAACAATTTTATTTGGGAACCTCACCATCTAGAAACTTTATTTTCAAGTGAGGGTCTGACCCATCTGTGCTATAATTCTCAGTTTTTAGAACTCAACATTATTTTCTCTTTACTTTTTATTACTATTTTTTTAGTTTTTATTTTTGTTTTATTGAAATTGGAAGAACTAAGAAGAGGAAGGTTGTGGGGAAATACCCTCACTTACCATGTACAATTCAACTTTCTCCATGATGTCTTTGACAAACTACCCCTTAGATTTGGGATTTTTATATAACTTCATTTTGTGCCCATTAACCAAGAAGGAGACCTTCTCATCATCTATAGTATGAATCTTAACAGATCCATTGTTGAAGATAGATTTAATCTCATAGGGGCCAATCCAATAAGTGTTAAACTTTCCCTTGAAGTCTTTGAATATGGAGATGAACAACAATTCCCAGTCACCTACATTGAACTATTTATTCTTAATGAATATGTCATGACATTTTCCCCTTTGTTGTTGGATGTGATCATTGTGTTGGAAAGCTTACTAACACATTTTGTCCAACTCACTGAGTTGAAAAATTCTTTCCTTTTTTCCTTGGTTAGGTCCATCCCCAATTCTGTTGCCATTCATAATGTTTTGATGTGAAATTATATGGGAAGAAGAACATGTTTCACATACACTAACTCATATGGGGGAAAACTAGTAGTACTCCTCCATGTTGTCTTGTAAGTCCATAATGCTTCTAGAAGTATGTGTGCTCAGTCCTCCTTGTGTAGTTGTACTGTCTTTGTCAAAATTCCTTCCAAAAACTTATTTATTGACACCACATATCCATTGGCATGTGGGTGATATGGGGAATATTTCATGTGCATAATGAGATACTTTTGAGTAATTTCTTGTACCAAATTAGATGTAAATTGAGTCCCTTGGTCAATAACAATTTATATGGGTACCCCAAAGAGAGTAATAATATATTCAAAAAGGAAATCCACTACTGATATTTCCAGTTCTTTTAATAAATCCTTTTCTTCCACCCATTTTATAACATAATCAGTGTAGATTAAAATGTACTTCCTACCTTTGGATCGGGGTTGATAGGCCTTACAAAATCTAAGGAACATTTTTCAAAGGGTCCTATAAGGACTTGAAACTAAAGCGACATATCATCTGCTTGAACTGGACAACCCATCCTTTAGAAACTGTCACATCCACAGACACACTTTTTGACATCTTGAAAGAGAGTAGGCCAGAAGTAGCCTGAATGGAGGATTTTGTAAGTTGTCATTAGATCTGGGAAATTCCACTTGTAAGGTTAATTGTGGAATGCTTTGAGGATGTCGAACATCTCATATTATCTTACACAACCATGAATAATAATTTCAGGACCAGTGTAAAAGAGATCTCCCTTAATCCAAGAGCATGGAGCACTCATTTTAACAATCCTTCTCTTTTCCTCGGGTGAGAAGTGAGGTGACAAATTTCTTGTAGTAATATAATTGGATATGTCTATGAACTATAGTGAATTAGTATATACATAGAATAAATTTTCATCTAGAAAATTGTCATCAAAAGGAATATTCTCATCTTTATTATCAAGTCTAGAGAGGAAGTATGCTACCTAATGTTCCTTTCCTGGTAGGTCCACAATGGTGATGTCAAATTCCTAAAATAAAAACATTCATCTAGTGATATTACCGTTCTTAATAGGTCTATTCATTAAGTACTTAATGGAAGAGTGGTCAATATGAACAAAGACTTCATACCCTGTGATGTAGTTCCTCAATTCATTAATTACATAAACCACTGCAAGGAAATCTTTTTCAGTCACTGTGTAATTTAATTCAGCTAGAGCCAAATTCTTACTTATGAAATAAATAGCATAATTTAAGAGATTTTCCTTTTGACCCAGTACAACTCCTATGGTTGAATTTGATGCATCGGTTGAGATATGGAGTGGAATGCTTCAGTTTGGTCCTATCAACAATGGGGTTGAGGAGATATTTTCCTTAAGTATATCAAAGGCATGTTGACATTCATTGTCCCAATAGAAATCAACATATTTTGTAAGTAGTTTTAATAGGGGCATGGTTATCTTTGTAAAAACATTTACAAATCATCAATAGTAGCATGCATAACCTAGGAATCTTCAGACTTCCTTCTAGTTAGTTGGAGGTAGCATTTTGAAAATTACTTCTATTTTGGTGGGATCTACCTTTATTCCTGTAGTTGACACATGGTGACTTAATATGATTCCTTCAATCGTTATCATAAAACATTTCTCATTTCTCAATGCAATATTTGTCTCTCTACATCTTTTTTGAACTTTTTCAAGGTTAGTCAAATATTCGTCAAAAGTATCACCTACCACAGTGAATTCATCCATATATATTTCCATACAATCATGTAATAGATCAGAAAAATACCAAGTNGCCAAATTCTTACTTATGAAATAAATAGCATAATTTAAGAGATTTTCCTTTTGACCCAGTACAACTCCTATGGTTGAATTTGATGCATCGGTTGAGATATGGAGTGGAATGCTTCAGTTTGGTCCTATCAACAATGGGGTTGAGGAGATATTTTCCTTAAGTATATCAAAGGCATGTTGACATTCATTGTCCCAATAGAAATCAACATATTTTGTAAGTAGTTTTAATAGGGGCATGGTTATCTTTGTAAAAACATTTACAAATCATCAATAGTAGCATGCATAACCTAGGAATCTTCAGACTTCCTTCTAGTTAGTTGGAGGTAGCATTTTGAAAATTACTTCTATTTTGGTGGGATCTACCTTTATTCCTGTAGTTGACACATGGTGACTTAATATGATTCCTTCAATCGTTATCATAAAACATTTCTCATTTCTCAATGCAATATTTGTCTCTCTACATCTTTTTTGAACTTTTTCAAGGTTAGTCAAATATTCGTCAAAAGTATCACCTACCACAGTGAATTCATCCATATATATTTCCATACAATCATGTAATAGATCAGAAAAATACCAAGTATCACTCAGTGAAATGTGGTTGGTGAAATGCATAAACAAAAGGGTAGTACCTTGTAGCATATGTCCCCTATGAAACATGAAATTCATCTTGTCCGAGTCTTTCAAAGAAATCTAGATCTAGTTGTATCCGTTGAATCCATCCACAAAACAAAAGTATTTCTTCCCAGCTAGTATGTCTAGAACTTGGTCAATAAAAGGTAGGGGGGATGATATTTTAGGGTAGCCTTAAATCCATATAGTCTATGCATACCTGCCATTTCCTGTTCTTTTTAGGAACTATCACTAATGGTAACACCTACTGACTATCTAAGATGGGATAAATGAAACCGATGTTCAAAATTTTGTGCATTTCTAATTTCACTATATCTCTCAAGGATCCATTCATTGTTCTTTGTGTTTGTCTAATTGAAGTGGAATATTTCAGAATATAGATGTGGTGGATGCATTTTTTTGGGTGAATTATTTTTATATCGATATATTCCCATGAAAAGGTGTCTCAAAAGTTCCTTGAAACTTGGATTACTTTCCCTCCATGTGTATTGTCTAAGGAATAATTTATGTTTAATGTTTTCTTGGGAAAAAATTCTACAGTGTTATAATCAGATTCATAAATTGAATGTACAAGAAATAATAATGAAAAGGAAGAGGATATTTCCTATTTAGTGAAATTCTCTTGAAAATTTTGTTCAAGAAGAGAATCAATAGAAGTTTTAATGTGATATGATGAGTTCCCCCCAAAATACTGTGGGGGATATGGATTAGTGATGCAATGATTAATCAAATTCTCATCAGTGTTTTCTTTAAGGCTCATGGCTTGTGCAATGGTGAGGATAGGTTGAACAACTTCAACATTTTTTTATTTGTCAATTGATTGTGTGCATTTAAGTCCAATTTCTATTCTAGCAGGGGCGTATAGGGTTCTTTGTTTTGTATTAGTTCCATGTGTTGATCCCGATTATTTTCAGCACGAAATGTGAGCGTATATTTAACACAAAAATATACAAAGATATTGCAAGAGAGAAAACAATATAATAGAGATATATTGGATATATAACAAGAGGAATAGACATACAGTAATACACAATTTCTATTAATGAGCGAAATGTACAAAACTGTAGAAATACAGAGTGAAAGACTCGCTAGAATGGTGGCACCTTATCTCTGAGAAGATATGCGACGAATACTCACATTATCAAGAATATGATTGTTACAATGAGGCTCCAAGGAATTTTTAACATAAATAAAATCCAAAACCCTAACCCCGGAAAATGAAAAGCCAACAATTTTGTGGACCTCGTTTTGGGTAGTTTGGTGTATCAACTTCCCTGGGGTGTAACTTTGGAATATGATCTTTGTTTGGGGAACATGATAGCTCGTTGTAAAGGTATCTAAGAGGAGATTCATTTTGGGGGCTAAATTAGAGCCTTTGTCGATCATTTAGGTTCTCGATATCGAAAAAAATTCATTTAGGCCCTCAAAATGGCCCCAGAAGTTTAGAAACCGAAAACCTGCTAAAAATAGTAGGTCGTCATAAGATTATTTTGCGCCAGTTGGAATAGGTGGGTGGCCACTGATATCCACCTAGATAAATCCTCCATCCTTATTAAGAAATGGTATCCATTGCATTGACTTCTCGAGGGAGAGGGAAAAGTGTTTGTTGAATCTGCATCTTGATGAGTTGCTTTCCTTGCAGGAGAAGTTGCGTTGCTTAGCTTGTTGAAGGATATCACAAACCTGTGGATAGAAGGGTTGGTACTTTTTAACCAGTCTGGATTCCTTGCGATGACTGTGTGCAGAAGGAATCCTTGTTCTTTACTTCAATATTTTCGACATTCTTATGTTGGACAGAAGGTGCTTGGACTGAGGTTGCAGTGGTTGTGATGTTCTTGTGTTCACATTTGGAACAAATTGTGAAGAAGATAAAGTTTTTAGTCTGAGATAATACCTTATGACACTATTTAGGTGGGACAGTAGTTGGAACTACCACTAGTATCCTATAGATATGACCTCCTTGAGTAACAATGACACTACGGGGTCAAGACTCATAAATATCATGGTGCTTCCACGTATATGGTTTTCCCAATAGAAAAACACAGATATCTAGTGGGGAAAAATTACATAATACCTCATCCTTGAAGGGATGGATGTCATATGAAAATCGACACTATTGGTTGAAAAAGAGGTCTCATCACTGGAAAAGCCACCCAATGTTGTATGGATGTGAGTGTGGTGTTGTTGACAATCCCAACTGTTCGACGACCTATGTTGAGATGTGCTTCTTTTGGCTTCCACTATAAACAATAAAATGCAGCTGGGTCCCCTTCACCCACATCTGTGAATGAAAAAGTTGCTCCCCCTCTTCATGATATACTGGTTCTTCTAATTGAATTATTGCGTTCATGACAATAGAAGTGGGGTTTGTGTCGATGATCTGTCTTTTTCCATTATTTTCTGAATCGAATTTCGAATCAAGGTTCGTCTCCTTGTCTTTGATCTTGTCCACTAATGATTTTTTTGAGTGACATTCATCAGTGTTGTACCAGGGGATTTTGTGGAAATCACTCCACTTTCTAGTGTCCTTCTTCATTTTTTCGTTACCCTTCCTTTCTTGTGGCTTGGATTGGTTTTCAGCAGGTTGTTTGTTAGAGTCATCTTTATCATACTTTGGTTGTTGTGGATTTGCAGACCCGAAATCCTGTTTGTTCTGGTGCCTAAATTTCTGCTCGATTTTGACAACATATCGATAGGCAACTCCCAGTGATGAGATGTCTAGAAACTCCATTTCAGTTTGGATGTATCTCTGTAGATCCCCACGGTATTTCAGAACCAAATGTTGCTTAGAATATTTGATACCTAGCTTTGTGTGAAAGGTATGGAATGTATTGGTGAACTATGTCACTTCTTATCCCCTCTCTTTACATAGCATGGTCCATCTCATGTACTGGTCATCATAGTTACCGAAAGGGTAATATTGTTCCTTGACCGCATCCACAAAAAAATCCCAAGTGGGCTCGACCGCATATATTATAGACTCCTCCATGGAACTTTTCTTGCAGTAATTTTCCCACCAATGTTTGACATGGGGGATAGCCTTAAGGAGTGCAAAGGTCATCTTTTCCCTGTCGGAAAAATTGTGAACAAAGAAATAACCTTCTAGCATATTTAACCATTTTTCTAAGGCATCTTCATCTATCTGTCCTTCAAATATGGGAATATAAAAATTAAATTGTACCTTGAAAGGCGAGGTGCCTCCAAAGTGGCCTCTTGATTAAGACGCTTCGGTTGTTATCGATAGGCATTGAAGGATGTGGGCAAAATTCCCCATCATTTTGTCCCTCTCTCGCATGAGAGCTTTCTCAAGCAACAGATTAATAGAATCGTCTTCTTTGTTGTGTTTATTTTCTTCCACCATGGAGGGTTTCTTGGGCATGCAAGTGAGATTTTCCTCAACAGAAACAAGATCGAGACCCAACTTGCTATACTCGGACTCGTTGGGGACATGAACTGAAAAAATGATCAAGAGCAGCCTACTTTGATACCATTGATTTGGATTACTTTTGGCACGAAATGAGAGTGGAGATATAACACAAAAATATATAGAGATATTGAAAGAGATATAATAATATAACATAGATATATCGGATATATAAAAAGAGGAACATATATGCAATAATACACAATTTCTATTACTAAGTGAAATGTACAAAACTGTAGAAATACAGAGTGAAAGACTTGCTAGAATGGTGGGAGCTTATCTCTGAGAAGAGATGTGACGACTACTCACATTTAAAAGAATATGATTTTTTCAATGAGGCTCCAAGTCATTTTTAACATAAATAAAATGCAAAAACCTAACCCTGGAAGATGAAAAGCCAAGAATTTTGTGGACCCAGTTTTTTGTAGTTTGGTCTATCAACATCCAGGGGGCGCAACTTTGGCATACGATCTCTGTTTGGGGTGCACAATAGCTCGTTGGAAAGGTATAGACAAGGAGATTCATTTTTGGGTATCAATTAAAGCCTTTGGATATCATTAAGGTTATTTATCTTGAAAAAATTTATTTAGGCCCTCAAAATGGCCCTGGAAGTATAGAAACCAAAAACATGCTAAAAATAGTAAGTTTCCATAAGACTATTTTGTGCCAGTTGGAATAGGTGGGTGGCCACCGATATCCACCTGGATCATGTGTAATTTTCATATTCCCATACCTAAAACCAATGAAAGTATCAGTTATGGACAACCACAGTCTTTTGTGGACCAAGGGGTGCCCACCCAGATTGGTTTTGGGTTGTATGACATAGAAATTTGTTGGGTACTCTCATAAGTCCAATGAGACAATCACATCTTCTAAAATACCATCTAGCTTAAGTTTAGATTGATCATCTAGTTCAAACACAATGGGTGTAGGGATGATATTATGAAGTCTTAATTGATTTAATGTCTCTAATGTCATCATGTTTATATCTACACGCAAGTTGATCAGGGTATTTTCAATGGGATACTTATTAACAAAAAATGTGACTACAGGGTTCCCATGGTCCACATATTTTTCAGTAGTGATTTCAGTGGACATGAGGCTCGACAATTTCCCTATGAATTAGATGTTTGGGAGGTCCCTTTTTTTATACCTATTTTCTTAATGAATAAGTCTCTAATTATTTAAGTGTAGATGGGGATGTACTTTATTTCTTGTAGAAAATGTATGTTAAAAAAAATATTATTTATTTTTTATATTAAGTCTAACTCAAAAGGTGTAATTATTTTTTATAGTGCCAACCTCTATGGAAAAGAGGGCAGATCGAACTATTATAATTTTTCCTTCTGAGAACAAGTTTGTGGGGCAGTTTGATATTGAGACTGATTATGATATTAGGACGGTAACAATGAAAGAGTTTGAAAATTTTCAGATTGGGTAGGAGTCTCTTCTCCTTTGTTTTCTTTGAAAATCACTTTTTCTTTTGGGTTAACAACTTTACCATACCTTAGGTGAATTTCCTGCAATGATACAGGTGTGATAACATACATAGGAAATGTTTTAATATTAGCTCCATACATGGCCTGAACTAGCTTATTATTATTATGATTTGGAATAGGTTGGGTAGGAATTTATCTTGGTCATGGAGGGTTTTGAGGAGTTGGTAATGAAAGTTGTTGTGTTCGATTAAATATTTGTTGAGGAACCTGTGAGGGGTGAATATATGGTGGTGGTGCAGAATAGGGAAAAGTAGTCATGCCATCATAAGATGAGTCACACCAACCTTGCTACCATTTCTGTTGTGGATAGGGATGAGGTGGTCAATGCTTCCATGGAATATGAACATTCCACATATGATTATGAGCATAATAAAACTGAGCTATAGAGGTTTGAGCCATACCTGAAGGTTGTTTCCATGGATTTTGTAATGCCATTGCATACAATAAAGTATAGGCTCCTTTCTCCCAATGATATATTTCCTTGATTCCTAGTAAGGAAGGATAGTCTTTGGTGGCATGGGATTCCTCACAAATGCCACAAATTTAAATGTTGTCTAGTGGGAATTCCTTCCAAGGGTGTTTCTCTCAACACTTGAGGAAAAATATGAATAGATATTTTTCCGATGATTCCTTCTTCTTAACCTTCAAAAAATCCAATTGGGAACTTGAAGAGTTGATATTATCAGTTTTAAAATTTTCAAACATGTTACCAATTTCATCCTTTGTGACCCTTGTTCCTACAACAAAATTTGTGAACCTAGAAGTGGCATCTTTGGATCTTCTACCATTCTTGGAGTTTCCCCTAAAATGCCTCCTACATAAATCATAGACCTCATCATATGGAAGTTGAGAAACATCACCTGACCCCATTAGGTTGAGAAATTACAAGAATTCATCCCTTATGCCTCTTAGAAAAATTATCTTCATTGTTTCTTTGCTCAGATGACTTTGTTTTGATATTTGAAGGTTATACTGAAATTGCTCCATGTAATCTTCCAAACTTCCATCCTCCTTTTTCATCATTTTGAATATTTATTCCATGAGTTATCTCCCCTTGCAGTAGTCTTGGTATTTCTTCAGAAACAATTTCTTAATCTCATCCCAAGTTTGAATGATGTCCTCACCAAGGCCCATAAACCGTCGTAGGGATGCACCTTTTAGGGTGGCAGGAAAAAAATTTAATTTTTGGGCAGTAGTCGAGTAATCATAGCACCTACAAATCTCATCAAACTCAAATACAAATGCATCAGGGTCTTTGTTGGATAGACCGTGCAATTTTGGTAGAGCATATGGAGGGATGTTATTTATTTGTTTTGTTCCACCAGGATATCTGATAGGGAATTCAAAGGTGACTATATCCTCATGGTTTTTTCTTGTTACTTCTTCTTCTTCCATGTCAGGCCACCAAAGAGGTAGTTATTGTTCTACAAATGCCTCATAGGTTGCTTCCACTATTTTTGGGTCTTGAATCGGATTGGTTTGGAATTCGATGCCCAATTTTCCTTCTACAGTAGGAGTAAGAAATACCTATGGTGTGGGAACCTCTTTCTTGACTAGTTCAAGTATAGAAACATTCTTAGGTCCCTTAGCTCTTATTCCTGGAATTCCTCCTCTAGCCTTTACGACCAAGGGGTTAGTAGAGTGGGTGGCACTTGTAGCCCCACTACATGGGGTGATTGGGTTGGGTTTCTTTTAAGTATTTTTTCCTCTAGTGCCCTTCAGGTTATTCATATAGTCTTTATTATTTTATAAATTAAAATTACTAAAAGTTACAACATGACAATGGATCATGGAGACTCACCATAGTATCATGTGTATTCCTTTCACCTCCAATTTTATTGCTTCCACCTTCCGAGTCAAAAATGTTGGCCCTACAAAAAATAAAAGAAAACAATTGCACTCTCTTGAGATTAAATCCCTCTACACTTTATCAACAATGACGCCAAAATGTTGGGAGAATTATATGATAGTAATTAAGTACATTAATTATCAATCTGGGTTTGTATACTTATGAATAACCGGGAAAAATATATGCAAAACAAATCTCATAAACACACCATTCCAATAATCTATTAAATAAATTCAATATAGTTTCTCATCTAACAATGGACATTCTAAGGTTGAATTGCAGGTTGGGTATACATTTTTACACCCAATAGTACTCTGTTGGATCCACTCTGTCAGTTTGATTGACAACCATTTAGCTGAAATAAAAGCAATTGAATTGAAAAAATAATAGATGTGATCAAGGTAATTATCATGAGAAGTTGTTGATTAGTGAAGTATGGTATTCGTTAATTGCATAGATATGGAACTATGGAAAACTATTTCCCATAGAATCACCAACTAAATCATCAAACAATCAAGCATGAAACTTCATTTTCACAAGCATTAGTTGAACTACAACATGAATGAAATTGCGACATTAATTAACTACATAATTAAATTGTCGACAAGGATTGAACTAAATCAATCGATTACCAATAACCAAACTACAATTAATCCTAATAGAAAAAAAAAAAAAACAAGTAGGGCGCTACTTATCAGATGAAGGGGGCCCTTCCTTCTCTCAAAAGTGTTCCCACTAAACACTTACATGCTAAAGAACGCAACAGATGAATACACATGAACCGTTATTTATATTCCATAACTAACATAGTACATGGATGCTTGGACATAGTGCGATCTTACTCCTTAATGTTATTATCAATTTATAAATTCATATATTTAGGCGTGATTGATTATGGTATTTATAAAATGAGATTCAAATTTAATACTAATAGCTCTTAAACTTCCAATCCCATGCAATCCACCAAAGGTAGTCAGGACATTACATTTTTGGCTTCAAACAAACTAATTGAACCAACAAAATTTCATATAAGTAAATTCGTTACGATTTCATGAATGAAGGAATGAAATCATAATAACCCTATATGAACTACAAGAATTGTTTGTATCATGGACCAGTAATAGTGCTTTCGTTTTTGTAGTGTTGGTCAAGTCGAATAGTGGATGCCCATGTGTATGTGATTCTCTAGAGAAACCATATCTTCAAATCAACTAGAATGAGTGGAAATTATCTCAATTGTCGAGGTGACTATAGAACTTGTTCAATAAACTAAAAGAATTTTCTAGTATTTTCATCAACTCAAGTAATTAAACTCATTCCATTCATTAAACAAGGAAAAATGAAATACTTAGGCTAAGATAACTACCTTTGAACTAAAAACACATTTTGAAGGAAAAATGGTAAAATATATGTCATTATAGGGTAATAGGATGAAAAATGGCAAGGTAAAGAGTAAGAGAAGGTCATGTAGACTGTACTAAAACACATCAAAACAATGACCCTACAATATCCATGGGATTCTAGTTGTAAAAGAACATTTTATTTTTCAAGGAAAATAATTGGAGGATTTTCCCAACAATTTGAATAACACATATGCAACTATTCAAAGTTGAACGTATTTATGTGCCAACATAGGAGAAAAATGGGAATATGGGTCCCCTCTTCTTCAAAGTTGGTTACATTTAAGGATGGAGTATGATCTAAGATGTCTGTTCAAAAACTTTAGCCCCTTGTTTTTTCAAGTATGTATATTATGGAGAAACAAATGAGGTTCCAGTGGTAGATATATCCTACGAGGAGGTTCTTGATTTCCTTTATTCATATAAATCAACATCAATCATTTGNGTATTTTCATCAACTCAAGTAATTAAACTCATTCCATTCATTAAACAAGGAAAAATGAAATACTTAGGCTAAGATAACTACCTTTGAACTAAAAACACATTTTGAAGGAAAAATGGTAAAATATATGTCATTATAGGGTAATAGGATGAAAAATGGCAAGGTAAAGAGTAAGAGAAGGTCATGTAGACTGTACTAAAACACATCAAAACAATGACCCTACAATATCCATGGGATTCTAGTTGTAAAAGAACATTTTATTTTTCAAGGAAAATAATTGGAGGATTTTCCCAACAATTTGAATAACACATATGCAACTATTCAAAGTTGAACGTATTTATGTGCCAACATAGGAGAAAAATGGGAATATGGGTCCCCTCTTCTTCAAAGTTGGTTACATTTAAGGATGGAGTATGATCTAAGATGTCTGTTCAAAAACTTTAGCCCCTTGTTTTTTCAAGTATGTATATTATGGAGAAACAAATGAGGTTCCAGTGGTAGATATATCCTACGAGGAGGTTCTTGATTTCCTTTATTCATATAAATCAACATCAATCATTTGCCATTTTAATGGTGTTGTCCCTGTACAACAAAACTATATCATTGTATCTATTCCAACTAGTCTAAAAATGCAAGACATATTTGTTCTCCAAATGTTTTTTTTGTACAATTTCTTATTCATGATGATTATCATAGAGTCTTTGAGATCGGGTGATGGTTTCTGGAAAGAGAAGGTATTTTCATTACTCCATAGTTCTTCTTGGATTTTTATCTCTACACTATTATTGTATCTAACATGTTAGTATGAGCTTCTCACCCAAATTTTCCACTTCCTTACTTGTATCCTTTAGCACTTAAATATATTGAAAACTCTTTGGGTATATTTGTCAAGATATATTCTGAAAGTCTCATTTGAGAATTTTTACTTATGATTTTTGCATGGAAAAGGATTGACATCGAGTTCTAGCTTTCCATGGAGATTGATCTTAGTAATAGTTCTCCAAAGAATATACATATTTTAAAAAAGACAAAGCTTAATGAAATCAAGTACTGTAGTATGGAAATACAACATTTAATTGTAGATTAAGTCATAAAATATACCATCTACATAAATCTTGTCCTCAATTTAGAGAACATACAAAGAGGAAAAAAGAGCCATACTTCTAAATCTAAAATCTCATGGCCATGTGAACTACCACTTTCAAATGTTGAAGACGATATGAGTATAGAATATTTTCCTTCACAAGAGGTGAAACTTTAAGAAAGAATAAATAGAGGAAATAAATGAAGACATAAACAAGTTATCCAAGGTTCAAGAATAAGTAATGATTTTCTAAATTAACTTTTCTACGGTCTAGTTGTGAATGAAACTCTACCAATAGGGATAAAACGACCTTATGAGTTCAAAATCTGTACTTATGAGATAAAATATATTTCATTTATATTATGTTTATGATATGGATAACTATGAGGAACCTTGAAATGGTAAAAAACATATTAAGATTTTAGTGAGTTTAGTTTTTTTCCAATAATCTAAAGTTTTATTTTAATCTAGAATTTTCACATTTTGATGATATGGATAATTTTAAAATGGATTAAAATATCAAAAGAAAATGTCTCATGATCAAAGGTCTAGTCAATAAAATGGAATTGTAACTTTCAATTTTTTTTAATGAAATTTAAAAGAAAAAAAATTCATAGAACAAAAGTT
>SNQJ01S0045411.1:0-14060 GCA_010110895.2 Picea sitchensis | reverse complement strand
CCACTATGGGGATATACGTGTAATTCCTTCAATGCTTAACATGAAGCTCATAGGTGACATCAAAAATAAAATTAATAACAATAAAGTATTTCAATGTGAACAATGTGTGTCATGGTATCCACTTTAAGTAAAATATTTCAATATCAAATCTTTGTATATATATATATATATATAACAAGTGTGAAATCCATCTTAGCTTATATCTATCTATCATTAGTAAAGAGGGATCAAATCCCTTGAAGTACAAAGCTTTTTTTAAATGTAAAACTTGAAAAAATATTTACACATTACAAAATTTGATCCTTGATCCCTCAAGTTAAAATGAATCTACACCAATTACTTGCATAAATGACTGATTCATTTAATCTTCTATACTCATACATAATTTCCAGAACAATAAAAATGTATCTTTCATTTCAGAAAGTACATACCTTTTCCCAGAACAAATGGACAAAGTATCTCTTATAACAAAATCACAACCTACCTTGATAACACACATTGTCATAGTTGTTCCAAGACCATTCAAATAAAGAAGAAATTGGTGGTGGCTAGGGTTCCAAAGTCTTCGTCCACCCCAACCCTCTTTACTAATTTAGAAGAGTCGTATATATATGGAAAAAATTCTTATTTTTTTTCACGTCGAGGATGATAGCAAGGTTAATTTTTTTTTAAAAGATTTAAAGCAATCTTTTTTTTTAAGTAAGAATTTATATATTACCTTTCATGGAGAAAAATTACAGTATCGACTGTGATATCGAGGTTTGATTGTGCTGAGTTTCCCCGAAGGGAAACCAACTCAGCCAGACTCTTAACTCTATGATTCACTAAAATTTAAACATATCCATCTGAATCACCCCATGGGGAAACCAATTTGGATGAACCATTCATGCATACTGTAAAACAAAAAAAATACTATCTTTTAACATACTAAAAATATTGGCAGTGCTAGAATCCGACTGCCTATGAAGAAACTCCCAAAAAACAACTAACATTTTTCAAAATAAAACAAGAAATCTGACACATGTGTGGCATGGCCGCTTTGCTCTGGTACGAAAGAGGGCCTCTCTTTGGATTCCCGCGAAGTCAAGGAATCACCAAACGTACGGGAGGGTGAGACAAAGGTGCGGACAGGGAGACCAAGGTGGGAACTAGAGAAATTGACAGAGTGCAAGAGCAACAGACGAGAGAGAACGATGGATGTGAACTAGAGAGAGGAGCATCGTCATAAGAAGGAAACTGGAGAGTAAGTGAACACACGTGCAGAAGGACCGACTAACATACTTCCTCCATTGAGATGACAAGAAGACGACGTAGGGAGCACTGGAAAAATTATTTGGGATCACGCAACATTGAATTGTTGCAGAGATCATAACGGTGTAATAAAGGAAGGAGGGAGGTTGCAGGTGCCAATCACATGGTCCATGGAAATGTGACAGACTCCCCTGGATGCATGGAGCACTCTGACACCCTATATGGGAGGCTATTTGTGCTAAGATCCATAGAAATATAGTCCTAGAGTATGGGATGATCATTGTGGGTGGGGGATGTACAGATGATATCTGGCCCTTCTAGAGCCACTCCAATATTGGCTAATTTGTATGTTATCTGATTGGATTTTCTCTGCACATGTGAGGGATTGAGCACCAAGTGAGGCCTAGTGAGCGTTGCAATGGAACCCAATCATGTGGTAAGTCGCCAGCAAGGCGAAATTTGGTCTGGATCCGCCCCGTTGAGTATTTTTGCAAAAAGTCTAAGAATTATTTGTGAGTCCCCTTCAATGATCAACTTATGATACCCATAGTATTGAGCAAGTTGTAAGCCTTTCAAGAGACCCCATAGATCAGCTACGTTGTTTGTGTTGTGTCCAATGTTTCTAGCAGTGATAGGCATAATGTTTCTTTCATTGTTGTGAAGAACCACTCCGAAGCCAGTAGGGCCCGAATTACCTTTGGAGGCTCAGTCAAATTTTAACTTGATAAACCCTGGAGCTAGAGGTGACTACTGTGAAGGGATGCCTTTGACCTGTGATCTTTGGGGTTTCCTTGAAAATTGTGCGTGGAAGTTGATGATTCATTTGTCAAAGATACGCTTTTCTTGGGGAGGACAGGACAAGTCGTCATCTTTCCAAGGATGGAAGAGGATGGTTTCTTTGATGTTGTCATGTATGTGTTTCCAGACTATCTGCCAATCAATATGAGACAAATGGAAGATCCTCATGTTTCGTTCTTTCCATATCTACCAGAGGATGAAACCAGGAAGTAGCTACCAGATGCAGTTGAGGATAGGATAATGAAAATATGAGTCTCTCCATACTTCTATGGTTTCCTTGAGGCCTTCTCGATTTCAATCTGTGGTGCGCATGATTAAATCACAATAGTCCCAAATTTGTGTATTGTAGGAGCATATATTAAGCATATGATTTTGAGATTCTGAATATTTCCAACAAATATGACAAATGGAGGGCTCGACAAAGCCTCTTTTGGTGAGATTGTCCTAGGTGAGGATACCTTTATGCGCAACAAGCCAGAGGAAGATGCTTATTTTTGTCCAGTGGTTGGTCGACTAGATTTTTGCTTAAACTTGCTCGTGGGGGAGATGGTGGGAGACTGTCTTTATGTTGTAATATTCTCTTATGGTGAAGGTTCCCCTCGAGGAGTGGCCCCATATTAGGATGTTGTCTCCTTGAATAATTTGAATTTTTTTTGGAGAAGGTTAAATCGTGCCAAGGCTGAATATCCACGTGCACTAGAGTGTGGATTTCTATGGAGGTGGACTTCCAATGGTGACATGTTGCTCCAGGGGGGTCTTCTTGCTAGTAGTCTGCGACTGTGATTAGACCCGCATGTGTGGTAGGGGAAACAATATTATGTGGAATAGAGTTTTTGCTAGAGAGGGCCATTTTTTCCAAGAGTCATACCAAAAGGAAGCTATCCATCCATTTTGTACTTCCCAGAAAGCGTGATCTGCAATCAGAGAGTGGCCTTGCTTTGCAGCGTTCCAGATCAAGCCAAGAGTGTTTTCATTCCATCTGATAAATTTCTTCTCTGCAATGTATGGAACATATTTATTTCTCCAAAGTCGGTCCCATAGGTCTTTTGGTCGCTTTATCCATCTCCACCAAATCTTAGCACTGAGAACTTTGTTAAGAATGGTTGGGTCCCATAATCCAAGACCTCCTTTTAATTTTGGTTTACAAATCTTTTCCCAGCTAATCAGAGCTATTTTCCGCTCATTATTTGCCCCCTTCCATAGAAATTTTCTTTATAGTTTTTTGATGGATGTTAGAATGAAGTCGAGGGCGACCAGAGCATAGAAGGAATAGGTGGGAAAGGTTTGAAGGATGGACTTGAGGAGGATGATGTGACTTGGAAGGTTGAGTGAATGAAAGGTCCAAGAGGAGAGTATTTTTCCCACGGAGGAAAGGAGCCCCTCCCAAGAGTTGTTTCATAGATCTTTATTAATAAGGGGAATGTCAAGATATTTGGACGGAAGGGAGTTACGTGTAAATCCCTGGATATTGGTAATATGAAGTTGGATAGGGGTGGGGGTGTTAAAAAAGAAGAGCTGGGATATTTCTCTATTAATGTCCATTCTTGAGGCTATGCAGAAGGTTTGAAGGATAGAGAGGATTCGAAGGGCCTCATGGACAGTAGGGGAGCTCAACATTAAGGTATCATCAAAAAACTGGTTGTGGGAGATTGGGGGATCCATGACATGAAGGGGGATTCCAACTAGATATTTATCAGCAATGAACACTTTGATGAAACGACTAATCCCTTCTTCCATGATGATGAAAAAAGGAAGGGGGACAAGGGATCCCCTTGTCGTATTCCATGAGAGGGAGAGAAGGGGCAGGAAGGAACACCATTGATCATAATGGAGAAGGAGGAGGAGGAGGTGATATTTAGAATCCATTCTACCAATTCAGGAGGAAATTCAAAAGAAAGAAGAACAGATTTCATATAATCCCATCTTAATTTATCAAAAGATTTGGAGAGATATAACTTTAATAACATACCTGGAGTGCCTGTACTTTGAAGAGAGTGTATGACTTCATGGGAAATGATGACAATGTCGAGAATTTTCCTACCTTCAACATATCCTAACTGCTCAGGGGAAATGATGAAGCGAAGAGGGGTTTGAGGCGTCGAGAAATCACTTTTGTTAACAACTTATAAATTACATTGTAGAGAGCAATTGGTCTGAATTCCTTAGGATGAGTGACTTGTTCTTCTTTTGGGATGAGGGTTAGGAAAGTGGAATTAAGAGAAGGGAGAACCTGACTAGAGATTCGAGAGTCCTCGATGATGTCCCAAACTTCCTCCCTTATCATGGGCCAGTAGAAGTGAAAGAAGTCCATCGTGAAGTCATCTGGACCTGGAGCTTTACCTTCGTGGGTGTCTTGCAGATCTAGTTATACTTCTTCAATCATGATTGGTCTGGAAAAAGATTCATTATGCTCCTGATTTATGAGATTGGGAATGTTCTGGGTGATATTTTCTATGTCGGGAGATTTGTCAACAAGGGGTTCAAACAACAGGTCTTGGAAATAAGAGACCCATTCCTACTTGATATCTTCATGTTTTTGGAGCATTTGACCTTTCTCTATGACCAAGTGTGTGATGCAATTGTTGTGTCTCTGTTGGATCGTCTCTCGATGGAAGAACTTAGTATTGTGTTCCCCCTCTAGAATCCATTGAATTCATGATTTTTGCCTCCACAAAACTTCCTCTTGATACCTCCTTTCCTCCAATTGTTGTTTGAGTAAATTTTTTTGCTCTTTGATTTTTAGAAATAATAAGTGTGATCGTTTAACCATAGAAAATATATCAATATTGTCACCCAGCCATAGGTCGAAGCCACCCCCGAGTACCTTAATTTTGATAGAGAGAATAATTATGGAAGCAAACCATAGGCCCAAAATCCAATCAAGGTAGCGTACCACTCTCCAGAGCTAGCGTACCAACTAGAAATTCCAAACCATAACCAAGAGAAAGTCCAATCCTAAAACCGAGAATACTAGTTGTAGTAGTTGCAGCTGCAACTACTTTCCAGACTTGTGCACTTACTGAATTTTTGCAGTTGCGCTATGTGTGTTTAAATGAGCTCTGACATCCTGTATTTATACTGCTCTTTCCTAGTTATCTGGGCTGACTTCTCTTTCTAGAGGATAAAGACTCAATATTAATTATTTTCATTAGCCGACTTATCTTCTAGGGTTATTTTCAATGCTTTAGGGTTTCTTCTTGCTTCCCGAAATATTCTATTCTTGTCAAGGTTACACATGGAGGTTTAATACCTCCCTCAACTACCATAATATCAACACTCCCTCCTAGCTTGGGAGGTTTTTAAAGGTAATGATCTTGAGCACAAACATACCATTCAACCGGTAGCATCATCATAGCCACATAGGCTATCTCATGATCAAATCATGAGCACCGTCATCACTATCAGTATCATCTTATATCATCAACTGTATCATATCTCAAAGCCATACTCCATCTGAGTAATCAGGCATGTTGTTGGATAAGCCACTCACTCCACAGAGTGATAAAAGAACCATTCTTCTAATGTAGACATATGTCCTAGAATAATAACTATTCTAACAGATGTCAGAAGCCACACCATGAAATACAATAACTATTCTTCTAATCCAAACATATTTCCTAGAAAAATAAATGTCCTAGACCATTTTTCTCCTAGAGAATGTCTGTCCACCAACACACTGACTATCCATCTAGATGGTAATCATTTCCAACACTATTGATAGTCTTCATGGTAATCAGAACAATGTCATTCAATAGAAAACAATTGTGTCTATCCATAGTAGTACACAACTACTATCCAGTGGTACACAACCACACCAAGTAGCACACAGATACTTAATCAGTGACGCATAGTCACAACCAGTGGAACACATCCACCACAGTAGCATACATCTATTGTCCAAAGACATACATTCTCCACAACAATCATATCTGATATCAACTTGCATAAAACAATATCATGATATAAACTCATCCATATGGGCCATTCATTCACTCACATATGTGATATTTGGAAGAACATCTTCATTCAGAAGGTAAAACATAATCCATGGGCTATCTAGACTATTATTCTCATGAATATAAGAATATATGTCCTTGATTTCTGAGCCTGGACCATTCACCTAACTGGGCCATTCCTCCAACACTAATCATAGTGCAACCTGGAGAGAATGAGTCTGCCCTAGAAAATGTTTGTCCTTGATTGTTGAATTTGGAACATTCACCTAACTGGGCCATTCCTATGACACTAATCATAGTGCAACCTGGATAAAATGAGTCTTCCCTAGGGAATGATTTTCCGAACCATTTCCTAATGGAAATGACTGTCCTACACCAACCTCCAAAACATACCATTATTCGAAGCTGCTCACAACTGTGAACTTCAAAAGAATGACTGCCCGATGAGGCAGAGAATTCTACTTGACCACTACTTAGAGTGAATGCCAAGAATAATGACTGTCCTAGACCATTCCCCCACACTAACCACAAGGGGAATTGTTGTCTATGGTACATCAACAATCTATCGAACCATTTTTATTAAGAAAATGATTTTCCGATCTGGACCATTTTCCAAACTGGAAAATGCCTGTCCGTCATAAATCTCAAACCACTTCCCGAAATGGAAAGGAAATGCTCATCCTGGACCATTTTTCAAACTGAAAAATTATTGTCCATAAATCAATAACATAGCATTTCTCCCTCCTAACTTGGGAGTAATCTCTTCCTTTTTCAATAAGGAATTTGTCTCCACGAACCCCAACTTCATCACAGAGAACATAATGCTTGATCTCAATGTACTTCGGTCTGTCATGGAACACTAGTTTTCTCTAAAGGCTTCATATAGCTCTTATCATTACAATATATTATGGTCGACTTCAACACTTTTGTTTCCTAGTATCTCATGACATCGTGGCAAGGATCAAACTAAAACATATCCAAGTAGCACTTCTTTTGTCATCATGAGAGTTTTCCATGGATTAACAATCCATCATCCCAGACTTCTGAGTAACTATTCTGATACACTATATATGTCATAGAAAGTTTTCACCACACTTCTATTGTATATGAGATAGTTTTCATCAAGTTTTTTGAATCCATACAAGGTCTTCTTATATTTGTATGCATCGGTCTCTTTCTAGTATAATCTTCTTTCTCACTTTCTTTATTGGGAAGAACAGTCTTTTACATGTAAATTCCAATCCAGGATACTACAAGAGGTATATCTGGTTTACTGGAACAAGTTGTTGTCATAGTCTTCTCTCTCCTTCTAGAAGAAACTATGAATATTGCAATGCTTCCATTAATAAGCCTTTTTCATATTTTCTTACGTACATGGTTCTTTATCATAACTTCCATTTCTTCTACTCGATTGATTTTTAGTGGGTTCAAACCAAACTGGTAGTCTTGTGATTCTCGGTATAATAACTGATTGTTCTTGCTTTTCTTTCTTTCTTGGAATCTTCATGTTCTTCCTCATGTCTCTCTTTAGCTCTTGGGTCCATGGGTTCTTCTATATTCCCTAAAGATTCCAACTTCTTCCTTTCATCATAGAATCATGGATGTAGATGGACAACCAAGGATGCTTTACGTCTTCTTTTCAAAGAAGGCTTCTTCTAGAGTCAAACTGAACACATGTTGTTTATCATGGCTTCTAATTTCAATTGGAACATGGACATATAGCTCATAATCCTCAATGGATAATATCATTTAGGATTATCTCCCTCCTAATCCTTTCTTCATGCATGAATGCATGCTCTTATTTTGGAATTTTGTAATCAACTCCCTCCATCTAAGAGAGTCCACACTTTCGTTTGCATCCTTATTTCCTTCTTGACTTAGTGTCACAACTATTTTTCTAATTTCCTCTTGATTGTCGACTTATTTTTGTTTTGACTTCTTTTGGATCTCTTTCAAGTTTGATTCTGATTTCGACTTAATTGGCAGTTGTTACTTATATAATAGTTTCCACGGGAATTGTTACCAAGGGTTGTCAATGTACTT
Source organism: Picea sitchensis (assembly GCA_010110895.2). Lineage (NCBI taxonomy): Eukaryota > Viridiplantae > Streptophyta > Pinopsida > Pinales > Pinaceae > Picea > Picea sitchensis. The sequence goes on along the minus strand of SNQJ01S0045411.1, from coordinate 6,012 downwards.
CATCTTTTCACGTGTATTACTTGACTTGTAGTCATCATGATAGCAATCCTTATCTTGTTATTCTTCCATAGGTATTGTTTCACTTGAACATCTTATCTTCTAAGAAATAGATATGCAAGCTATGTACAGAAACTATGTAAACATGGTATGTACAAGAACTTTGAAGAATATTGTTACCTTAACTTAGAAGAAGGAGTTTGTTTTATCTTGCTTGGCCTTCTTTGAGGGTTCCCTTTCTTCGACAACTGATGCTTCATTTGTTTCCTTCCTTAAGCCAAACATTCTCTTATTCCCAAAATTCTTGAATTTTTCTATGAAGGCTTGATCATCATATTTCTTTTGGGATTTCTCTTTTGTGCTAATCCCTAATTCTTCTTGTGTACAACAAGTCCAAAGTTCTTTAAATGTGAGATACTCCTTTCTTGTGTAACATGTCCATTCTTGCGGAAAATCCATCCCATGTCTTGGGAAGGTTGTTGAGTACTATATTTACTAGTTCCTTGAAGTGATTTCCTAAATACCTTGTAGATGATCTCTTAACTGATAGATTCTCACAAAGTATGATGGTATTCTTTCATCATCATTCATTTCACGAAGCTCATTCTTGAGATTCATTACTTGTCCAATGTTTCTGACTAAGAAGAGATTAGTTAGGGCATCATACATCTTCTTAGATGAGTCAAGATGAGAGATGTAGGGTNTTTACAGAGTCCACTATGATACTCATGGAATTGATGTCATTGTCCTTGAACTTTTCCATAACTGCAATGCTCTGAGGTTCCTTCTCTTTTCCTTCTTCAAACTATGGTTCCACGATATTTCCTTTCACGATTTCCAACACTTTATTCTTGGAAAGGATGAGGTCAATCCTTGTCTTCCATGCTCTCAAGTTAGAATCCCATTCTAACTTATTTTCTGACTTCATTGAGTAAGTCATGACTTCTTTGAATTGGTCAATCATTGACTTTGACTTGGTAAACCTTTGACTTTGACCAAAACCTCAAACTTGACATCTTAGCTTGCTGAGAATACCAGGAGGTGCTTTCATCTAGGAGATGAGATGTCTTGTGAGAGATGTATAGGCCAATGGTAAGAGCCAGAGGTATCCAAGATGCTAGATTTCATCAATAGGCCATCGATTAAGAGGGATTCTGAGACAAGGAATCGATCCAGACGACACACCACCTATTGGGAGCCCGAACATCGGTTTCACTAAGTGAAGAGGCCATTTTGGGTTTCCAGATATATGAGACAAAGTTTATCGATTAGAGCCTGAAAGTGTCCACTTTCTGCCTCAAGTCTACAAGTCTCGCCTCTTTTCTCTTCTAGGTGGAAGACCATGTTGAAGTCCCCCCAATATCCAACTACGATCAATGGTAAGGTTAGCCAGTCGATCCAGATTTTGAATGAATTTGAGCTTGTCCCCCGGAGTGGTTGGGCTATAGACATTTGAAAGGAAGCATGGATTATTGGAGCCAATGAGCCGATATTCTGTTGAGATTGTCCATCTGGTAGTGAAGAAATTCTCCGACAACATAGTGTTGGGGTTCCAAAGAATGGCCAAGACACCAGTCGTGATTTTGGAATCGATGGTCATCATTTTTCCCCGTTTCTAGCATCTAGAGAGGATTTGATTAATTTCTTCCCCTGCACATTTTGTTTCTTGAAGTAAAAGAATATCGGGTTGTTCTGCTATGCTACGATCTCGTAGAAGCCTTTGCTTTCTATGACAGTTGAGACCATGTATATTCCAAGAGATGAGCTTCATTATGACGATGGAGAGGTAAGAGGGAGAAAGTTGTCAGAGATGAGATGTATCTGACCTGAGTTTACCATGAAGTGACTGATTTCCTATATGAGCTTCTGGGTTGATTTTCTTCCCCTTTTCCTCTCGTCCTTTTGAGGCTTGTGTTGTTCTCTCTGTTGGATGCGTTGGATGCCCAAGCCAGTGTTGGATCTGGCCGCAGAACCTACTGAGAAATTGAGGAAGACCTTATGAACCTTACGAAGATGATCCGGAGGGATGGTGTACAATTACTGCTTGTGATAGGCTTGTTCTAAGTGTTTGAGGTCTACTCCCGCTAGATCTTGTTCCTCTAGGTCCATTTCAGTGTCTCCTTCTTCGAGATCTGATGCTTCTCTAGCCTTGGCGTGGGAAGAGAAGGGGATCTTCTCCAATAAGGGGGTGTTTAAAAGATTTTCTTTTGCATTGATGTGGGTTCCAGGAAGATTTAAAGCAATCTTTTTAGTTAAAAGAATATTTTTAAAGATTTAAAGCAATGTTTTTAGTTAAAATAAACTTACATGTTCCATTTGAACTAAACACAATTAACACTCCTTTTCTAAATATCACAATTAATTACGCCGAAAGGGTACACCTATTGGTAATGGGCACAATTAATCACCTTTTAATCTTAAATTCTAATATGATGGCTAACAATTGAAGATGTTGGCATATTCTTAGTCACGCTTATGCCACGTTTTTTATATCTAAGATACTCCTACAATGCCCAGATTTACACCTAAAATGCAAAACGATATACTTTGAATGATTATCCTTTCATATTCGTTTGTAGTCAAGAAATCATGGCTAGCGTAAGTCTTCATTCCATTAATGTCCCACGCCTCTTCATACCTCCGACATGTTGATGCCCCCTATCATTTCATTCCATTAATGCCCCACACCTTTTCATACCTCTGACCTGTTGATGCCCCGACCATTTCTTGCCTGACTTATGATGCATAATACATGCCCGATGCCCCAGACCATTTCTTCCCTGAATTACGACGCATAATACAAGGTGGTATAGAGGAAAATACTGAGGCAGGAGCATAGAGGAGAGAAGGAAACAATCTTAAAGGCACAACATCGGTATCAACATCAGCAAAGAGGTGAGGTGAGCAACAAATGTTCTCTGCATTTTATATTCATTTGTTCATTAAATAGATGGATTTTAAATTGCATGTGCGCCCATGTCTGTGTGCATGTTGCATTGCGCCCTTGTCCGTCTGTTGATTTAAATTGCATGTGCGTCATTAGATTCATATCATCCTGGACCTCACGGATTGAAAAAGAATTTCTCATGCTTAAAATTAATTTATCTTCTACATAATTGTGCATGAACATATGTTCTTATTTTGAGCATTCGCCAATTGTTTTCGGGAGGGTGCACAACAACATGCATTGTAATAACCCCGCTAACATTTGTGGATTGTTTTTGTCAAATGAAGGAGGGCGCAAATATTTTGTAATAACCCTGCCAGGAATCTGACCAACAGGAACTATAGACCCTGCATTGATAAGTTTCAGATCATTGACAGTTTTTGAAGCATTATCCTTGTCTGAGTATAATTTCCTTAAGAGAGCCAATGGTTGGTGAACACGGATAAGTTAATGGTGAAAGACGATAGGTTAATCTGAATCTGTAATATTTCAGCAATCATTGTTCTCTTTTAAACATTTTATTCTTGAATGGTAGGTTAAACTGGATGCATGTTGAATGGTAAGTTTGGTCGGCCTTTCAAATTTCGCCAAGACAGCGGTACCACAATTATTAAGGTAATAACGTTTTGAAGTTTAAATGTTTTTTCCTTGGGTATATATTTATCATAATGATGATTTCTCTTTTTATTTGCAGGAAAGAATCATATACCTCAGCCATAGCCTGTCTAATGTTTTGGTTTCTGTGCATTTTATAGTTCACCAGCCATAGCTTAAAAATGTATATAATATATAGCATCAGTTTATATATATGATAGGTTTATATATGATAAGTTTATTTATTTTGATTTTTTTTAATATGTTTGATTTTAGCTTAAAAATGTATATAATATATAGCATCAGTTTATATATATATATATATGATAAGTTTATTTATTTTGATTTTTTAATATATATTGTTTATATATCATGTAATTACATTAGTGTTATATTTATTTATTTATTAGTCTTTTAAATGAGTTTGTTTATATATTGCATCTAAAATGATATAGATTATTTAAATTGACCATTTTTAAATGAAAAAATCAAGAAAGAGCTTTAATTTTTAAATTGACCATGAATTCTGCCAACACAAATGAAAGAATCAAGAAAGAACCTCAAATTTGTACTGCGTTGAAAATTTTACAGCGAAAACCTTTCGGCGGCGTAACCTTTCGGCGTTTACTGGACGAGTTTGCGACTGTGCTAGTTTATTTTCAGTTAAAAAAATCAAATTTATATGCTGTTAAGAACCAAAATCTTTTGCTCGGTTGCCTCTAATCTTTTCTCCATTATCTCCTTTTTCAGATAATTGCAAATCCGGCTTTAACTTGGCATGCCTTGCCTGAAAGCATAGTCAACCATTATTAGGTGGCCTTTTTCCTTCGAAGGATAAAGGCAGATGATAGATAGTTCACTGGGTGGAAATTTCAAAGACAACTCAGTCGTGACAAAATTTAAAGCCTTGGCTCATCCAACCGTGATGATTAGGTCGTATTCTAATGGTTTTACGTTTATGTCTATTTAATTTTGAAATTTAAAATTAGGTCGTATTCTAATTGTTTTACGTTTATGTCTGTATTTAATTTTGAAATTTTGTTTAAAATTTTGTGAAAATTTGAATTTGTTATGTATAATTTTAGTTTTTTTTTTAAGGGATTTTTTTAGTGATTTTTCAACTTCAGTAAGCTAAATTCATTTTTGAATTTTAAACAACTAAAAAGTGTAATTTACTTAAATGAAAAGTTATGGTGTTTGAACAATCGCGAAAAGAGATGAAGGGCGACCAGATGCGACTGCAGGTGGAACTGCGGTAGCAATTCAAGATGGGGGGCGGAAAAGGCTTGGTTTTCTCCACGCATACCCCTCGGTTCCTCTCTACCCTGCTGACAATATATTCGGTCACTGCAAATCTGGGCGCACCTCTAATTCGTGCGGACCCCTCTCTGCGGACCCCTCTCTGGCAGCCGTTTCATAACAGCAATGATCTCTCACGCAGTGATATCTCTCAGCTTTGATACCAACTTGAAAATAGAAAGAAAAATAAACTAACTGCTCTAAGGCGAGACAGTACCTGGAAGCCATCCAAGCAAAGCTTATAACGCCGAAGGCGTTCCTTAAGAGGAGGTTTGCCTTCAGGCCTTCGTCGTCTGTCGAGAGCGTATGGAGGGAAGCCATGTGTCAAGTGAATATGTTTCGAAACATTCAGCCAAACCTCTTACGTGGCAACGCGGGGAGGTTTGCCTTCAGGCCTTCGTCGTCTGTCGAGAGCCTATGGAGGGAAGCCATGTGTCAAGTGCATATGTTTCGAAACGTTCAGCCAAACCTCTTACGTGACAACGCGGATATGGTTCGGAACTTTCTACACGGCAGAGGAATAGCTTGGATAGATAACCGCGCCTGTTTCGCCTGTGCTATTCCGCAGCTGGAAAACTTTCTCTCATCTGAAGACCTTAAGACACAGGAAAACAACCCGTCCAGGGAAGTGGAAGCAGACGCAGTTATTCTGCACATCAAAGGGGGTCAGTGTGGCAACCAGATTGGTGCCCACTGGGACTTATCAGGGAACCTCTGATCTCCAGCTTGAGAGGGTGAAAGTGTACTACAATGAGGCGAGCTGTGGGAGATTTGTTCCGCGGGCTGTTCTCATGGATCTTGAGCCCGGGACCATGGACAGCGTGAGATCAGGCCCTTACGGTCAGATATTCAGGCCTGACAACTTTGTTTTTGGCCAGTCTGGAGCTGGTAACAACTGGGCCAAGGGCCATTACACCGAAGAGGCTGAACTCATCGATTCCGTGCTGGATGTCGTCAGGAAAGAGGCCGAACTGCGACAGTCTCCAAGGTAAATTAACGTTTCCAGTTTAACCTTCATAACACCTTCCCCTGTATTAACACACGAAACCGCTGGTTTCGACGAGCTTAAATCCTTTGTTTCTCAGCTTCGGTTGCGGCGATTCTCTCCTTTTCTTATATCGTCCGAAACAGAATCCAGATGAAGGGGCTGGCGAGAATGAAGAGCCTGCTCGTTT